>JAODUH010044546.1:0-20024 GCA_027564835.1 Typhlichthys subterraneus
GTCTTTTTACTTGTCTCAATAAGAAACAGCTTTATCGCCTCCAGATTGTTCAGAACTCTGCTGCGAGGCTTTTAACACGCACTAGAAAAATGGCACACATCACACCCGTTTTAGGTTCACTTCACTGGTTACCAGTGCAATTTAGAATGCATTTTAATATTTTGGTTCTTACTTTTAGAGCCCTACAAGAGCACATCATCTTCCCTGGTTTAGTAATGTCACCCTTTATCCTAAAAGATAGGCTGCTGAGCATTCAGTTTAGAAAAAATGCATTTGTGGATCGAGTAGGTGCTAGGAAAGTGTCAAAAACCCACAAACTAATGCGAGGGGATTTACAAATGCAGAGCGTTTTGTAAATGCACTTTCGGCAATGTGGTCGGTCAACATTTGTAAATCGCGTGACATTTATTTGTGAATACTGTAATATATTTGCGAATCGCTTGACATTTATTTATGAATACGAAGTATATTTGTGAATCACATTATATTTATTTGTGAATAACAAAATACATTTGTGAATTGCATGACATTTATTTGCGAATTATGACACTAATCTAACCCCATACTTTTGTGTTCCGGATTTCTGAGCTTCTGACCTCTGAGAGAATACACGATAGCCACAAAATTACAGTATATTTTAGTGTGCATGTGTCTAAATAAACTTTGTTTGCGTACGGGATGTCTTTGTTTGTAGGATACCAGACTATACAATAAATCCTCTTAAAAACATTTAATGGTAAATTATTATATAGTAATTCTGAAAACTTAATGTTACAAATATAGCCTAGCTAACTAAGGGTAAGCTATAATGAAGGCTCTGTTATGCCTCTAAATAACAGTGGTGCCTCGAGGAAAATATTAAATTATGAAAATATGTTAATTAATTTTTCCAAAATGTATTAATATTTGAGACGTAACAATATTCTGAACCATAATAACCCACTACAACTATGTATTGGATGGTGTTGGCTCATGCCCACGGCCGGCTGAAGTAGGCCTAGTTCAGTGCTAGTTTACTAGTTTCTAGACAATAGGACATTGTATTTCAATAATATTCTGTTAGACCAACTTTCACACATTGCACCCACTCACAGACTTGACTGACATTTAAAAATTCCTGACTCACTGCTTTAATAAACTCTTAAAACTTCTAACCTGATCCACTTTGGTGTTGTGTACTGTATAGCCTGAAACCGCTATTTTCTTTTAGTTGCAGTACACAAATCAGGAGTTGAGAAAGACGACAATTGTCAATCAGAGTAAAACAAAAATATAAAAAACATTTCTACAGTAGTAATTTCAGTCTTTAGACCTTGCTGACATTTAAAGACTTGTGTTCGCTATATGGTATATAATAACCTTCCTATTGATGTGTGTGTGGGTGGTACCTGAATGTTCACCTTTTAATAAAATGTACTGTATGATCCAACATGTAATTTTGCAAAGTAAGAAGTTAGGAGGAAGTGTGAACTTAACCACTAGTATTACAGTATACTGCATTATAATTGACAATATAATTATTTTAGTCTTTGGGCCCTATCTTGCACCCGGCGTAATGCAGTGCAAAGCGGGAACGCAATTGTCTTTGCTAGTTTCAGACCAACGCAGTTGTCATTTTCCCGTCCAGCGCCCATGATGTCTAAATAGAAAATGCACTTGCACCCATTTGAGAACCAGTGAGTGTTGGTCTAAACATGAGGTGTGGTCTAGCACATTGGTGGCGCATTGCTATCTTGAGGCAGGTGAAAGTGATTGCGCGATTGACAAGCAAAAACCTGGTCTAAACTGTAGTCTGTGCGAGGAGCATTATCAATAACAATGTGAAATATTGTACAACACTACTGGTGCCACACCCGCAAAGCTTTTGTTACATTATATTTTTGATAAGAAAGCAATTTTAGAAAGCAATTTTTTGTGTGTATTCTACATAAACATATTTTAGGAATCTCGCAATTGCCTAGACATCATAACCCATGTTAATGATGTAATGTAAGGCTGGGCGATATACCGATATTTAATTTATATCAGAATTTCTTAAAGAGAAATATAAAATGAGACCATATCGGTTATATCGATATAGTTATATTATGCCTTTATTCATAACTCTTTCGATCTGTTTGTCTCTCCCTCCATGCCTGCACTTGGCCTGAGGAGTGTAGTCAGGAGCGAGTGATTTAGTGCGTTAAGAGTTTCAAAGGGGCGGAGACACCAGAGAAAGCTCACATATGTCGGCCTACTAACGCCGCTCGTGCTTGTTGACACGGAGTGAGCATTTGAAGCGCACCTTTTTTCAGAATAGCCAATGAGAGAGCAGATACTGAGTCACATGCTCAATTTCCATTACTGACAAAGACTAAACTAATGTGATGCATGAGCACCATTGTGGATGCCAACTGTGATTCAAGCAGTAAGGTGACGATGCTTTTTATTGTCACATACACAGACATGAAGCAACACTTCTTCTCTATGTAGTCTGAATGATTGAAAATGCATGTCAGCACCTACTGTATGTCTTTAGACATACATTTTATTAATTGTCTGAACTAAGTATGTGTCAGTAAAATAACACAAAATTCTAACAGACAATTGTTAAGAGTTCCGAGTATTGATGGTTTGATCTTCCCTGGAGCATAATGTAAATTCAGCAAAACCAGATGTGAAATCCATCTGATATTTGGCATGTGTTGTAGCTTCACAATTGAATCCTGAACATCAGTGTCCTGGTTAGTTTATGGTGATGTGGAAAACCATTGATATGCTGTTCCATACCGGGATCAAATCCCACTCACAGATGTTAGTGGTTGCTTTTGCTGGTAGTCTGTTCTCTGTCCATAACGCATCAAAGTCAGAAGAAGGACATAGGACACAGGCAAAGGCATTCTCCATCCTCATGAAAGTGTCCATGCCTGTCAACTTCACATATGTGGTTCTCAGGCCACTTGATTTAGCCTCCACGCCTCATAGCTGAATATTAACATTTCTCAATGGAAGTGCACTAAAAGCACTGTTTCTTTGATAACATATTATTAGACTATACTTACTGTACATTCATCTTGTGAAAGTTATGACACTGGGGCAACTCCACAAAATGCCACATTCTGTACTTTAACAGTATTAATAGTGTGTTTGGAGGAAAACATGATTGTTATAATGTTTCTCAGTAATGTATATTGGCGGCAAATGGGTTTCTGTGGAGTCTTCTAAATGCAGAGCGATGCCTATTTACTGTTTTTTTTTATAAAACTGTTGCCATGGCATGGAGGCTTTATTTTAAGTCACATTCTGATATGCAACCATTTCCATGACAACAGTAAGAGGACATGACAAGGGTGTCATGGCAGGATGACCCCTCCTTTAGTTTGCCCCTTGCAAGGCTTCCTGTAGATATGAAGTACAGTACATTTCTTTTGCCCCATTAAGGTTGTTATTATTATGTGTGAAATGTGTGCTCCTGAAGCACACAGATATTTGGGAAAAACATGTTTTTACTGAATTAATTATTCCAGCAGAAAAGTGCCAGGGGTTTTTGGATCATCATATCATTTGTTTGAATCTCTTCAAAATCGCAGGGTTTTGATAATAGCTATTAACCTAAAATGACCTTGGTCAATTTCCTCGTCGTAAATTAAAAGCAAGCTCTGTATGTGCCTCTGACGTCTGACCTTGTGTTTTACAATATTTCATCAAACAATGAAATTAACCATGAGCTCTCTTTTTTCAATAACCCACATCAGTTTAAAAAAAATGGCATTATTAAAGAAACCACCTTGGAATAATACACACATAATGTATTATTGTAATTGTTTCCCCTCCTTCCTACTCTGTTCACCTTTTGTTAATGTTCCTTGTGGAGCCTTCTCTTCTGCTATTATGTTTTATAACTTAATTGGTTTAATATACACACCTCATCTTATAACATGTTAATTATCTCCCCCTATGTCCAACTCTTTCACATGTCTACTCTCCCACACCTGTGGCCTGATTATATCAGACTCTCTTATTACCTCCATGTCACTGTAATGTGGATCTCTTCCTCCTTATTTGATGTTGTTCTTTTTGCACTTCTCCCCAGTGAGTGTATGGCCGATACTGTGGCTTCTGACATTGGTGCCCCATCCCACCCCTCCCCCAACATATCCTTCCTTCAAGTCTTTGTAAAAGCAACTTCAAATACAGAATGACTGAGGGTAAATCATATATATTGCATAGGTTAGAGAGAGAGAGAGAGAGAGAGAGAGAGAGAGAGAGAGAGAGAGAGAGAGGCTTTTCTTATTTAAACATTAAACAGAACAACTGTTTCATTAGAATACCTATTCCAACTGAAGTCTCTACTCCTGTTAAACCTGGCTTTACACGTGGCTGTTTTTGGAAAATGTGTGCGTTCACAAATACAATCTTTGAAACAACACAGACTGTGCGAGCATGATTGGTTTATCAGGGAAATAAATTAGTTGCTGCAATGTTTTCCAACTATGGGTTGGGAAACCTAATCAGATGTGGGGCTTGCTGCTGTTAGGTGCTGAATTGAACAATTTATCTGTTTTCACAGAGATTCTGGTTTCTCAATTTCCTGTACTCTCAGCTACGGTAACAGACATTTCTCTATTTAGCTTGGTTCAGCCATGCAGACCCTGCCTGTATCTTCAATGAAAAAGAAGTTAGCAAACAGAACCAAACCCGTAACCCCATCTATTGGGTGTCCTGGAACTACAAGGTCCATTCTGTAGGTTAAATCCCTACATGAAAACCATCACAGGGGCACATAAGGTGAGGGGGACAGGGTGGACACCTCCTCCCCAGTTTCATAGGGAACTCCACTGTTCCCCCCACTTTTGAGATTTTTCTTATTTTTATAAAAACGTACAATGTAGCATAACCTAAGTTACGATATGTCTACTTTGAAAACCATCATCAGTTTAACAGCATTGGCACTAGTCCGCTATTCAAAGCACAGCCCCTATTGGTTACTGTTGCTACGGCTGCCCTGTAAAGTAAGATTATTGCACCTGGCATGTAGGCTATGTAAAATATCAGAGAGAAATAAACAGAACTACAACATGCTTTTGAGAGCTACAGTATCTTATTCACAGTTTTATTCTACCGGTCTCAATGCAGTCATTAAGCACCATTAATCTTGACAATTCATGTGAATGACAAACATGTATGGTAGGCTGGACAACAGAAACAACAATTTCTATGGGATGAATATCCAAAAATAAAAGGTTCGAAAGGTCGTAACTTAGAGTGTGAAACCTTGAAATCGAATTTAAATGCCTGAAAAAAAAAAGTCCAATCTCTGAAAACTGTATTTTGCATTTGAGTTTTCTTTCTGCACAACCATTGCGGTCATTCTACAGTGTTATGACAACACATTTTCAGAGTTTAAAACTTGGCACTGTTCTCAGTGGCTTGCAATTAGTTCTAGACTTATACTTCCTATAGCTTTCATTATCTCGGCTTCTTCAGACATTTGTTTAGGGCATCAGGATTTCTTTCACAGCGAACTTCACTTTTTTGTCTTGACCGGTAAAGTGATCAAAAATAGATGGAGGTAACTACACCTAGCCACTAGGTGAGACAACGGAGCTAACAATGCAGCTAATAGATCATGTCATCTGCAAAAAAGTAGTCAAGAGTAGGCTAGAGCCAATTTGAAACATCCCAACAATACTACAAATATCGATATATGATAGCTTAGCTCTTGTACTAGCCTTCGTTACTACTGGTCCTTTCCAGTAAGTTGTTTAAAATATTAATTAATAATTGTATATTTAAACCACTGGTATTATTCAGTTGCATTGATCTTGATTCGCTATAGTAATATTGCTCTGTCTAGTACGATTGTAAATAAGCTAACAGTAGCCTACAATTTGTTTGGCGGGAAGCCAAGCCCATGCTTGTCACAATCAGTCACAACACAGCATCATGATTCACCACTGGGATATATTCTGAATTAGTCGAATGATGTTCAAATCTTTATAGAATGCCCCCCTTTCACCCAATATCACAATGATTGGCTAATTAATCAAATACACCCACATTTACTTGGACGTGGCTAATGAATCAAATACACCCCCATTTACTTTGACATGAAAGCTACTGGCATTGGGTCATCAATTTGTTAATTGAAGGGCCCGCACAGAGAACTATAAAAGAACGAGCCCATGGCATGGTTGTAAAAATGACAGGGACTTCAGACTATTCTGCCTAACAACTATCACAAGATAGTTGTTTGCTTTCATGGAATGTAGCTTTTAAAAAGCACAGTTTAAGATTCAGATAACAGTCTGCTGCTTACTAACATTTCACTTTAACTCAGAATTACAATCATTTTATTATTTAGTTTATAAATTAATAAAATATATATGAATTAGGCTATTATGTTGGACCTTCACTGAATACCTTGATGACCTTGAGGGTTTCCCTGAGGTGGCAAGCCAGTTGTGCTTTAGCCATAAATTATGAAAATCTTACTCTCCAATACTTCCAAGACGCTATGGCGACACATGGCAAACACTATTGTTATTGTTATGACTCCACACCCTATG
The DNA here is from genome assembly GCA_027564835.1 of Typhlichthys subterraneus. Lineage (NCBI taxonomy): Eukaryota > Metazoa > Chordata > Actinopteri > Percopsiformes > Amblyopsidae > Typhlichthys > Typhlichthys subterraneus. The sequence goes on from JAODUH010044546.1 coordinate 6,549, forward strand.
TAACTTAAACACAAATTAGGAGGTTTATTTCATTAACATTGACTTGTGGTTCAGGCATTGTAGTAGTCAGCTATATATAACATCATAAAACATAGAGTATGCTTCAATGTTTTGGGATCATAAACCCCTTCTGGAGCTTGTGAGAGAGGAGGAGATCCAAGAGTTTGTGAGAATGCAGAGATGAGACATGAGATAAGATCAAATATCCGGCAGAAAATCGCAATGCCAGCAGTTGTGTAAGAGATGAAGACACTTGGAAAAAAGTGCACAGAGGTTAACAATACTCCTGATAAAGATAGTCAAACATTACCAACTCCAGAATGCCTGCATCTGGTTTTCAAACTAAACAGCTTACAAAAAAGGACACAGAGACACATGCTTTGTCTCCATTAAGTTCTGCAGGTGATTGGTTTGTTTGTCTCCACTGATTTGATTGATTTGAATTTCCATAAACACTAAGAATAGCAACTTAATCATCACTCAACCTGAGGATATGATCTATGACGTATTATGATGCATTTTTGGTTAAAGCAGCTGGTAGTGTGAATAATTACCAACATATTTATGGAACCACACTGGGAACCCCAGAAAGATTCAAATTTCACATTTCATATTTACATTTAACCTGGTTGAGATGGAATATGGTTGTGTTTTCCTCTGCTTTAAAAAAAACTGCAATATCTACAGTATTCATGTAATTATTTGTATAATGTACATGCAAAACAGTTTGTTTAATAAATAAAAGTGTACTTCCTTTCTTACAACTTTAGCATTTTCTTTTATTGGTTGGATAATTATTCCTTTTGTTAGTTCTTATAATGTAAATCAGCTGAAATCTATATAAAACCTCTCAAATTTCAATATAGCCTAGTTTATAAAGGAAGATGAAATTAGACATAATCAACTGGGACGGCACTTTTGGTACCTTCAAATGAAACAATAGAAAAGCAAACATAGCTGATGCATCCTCAACATCAAAGCACCACAGCGAGAACCATATCAACATAAACCAAATCTCTGTATCTTTGATATCACATATCAAAGTGCAGTGTTGCTATTGGTATTGTTCTGTCATAACCACATCTAAACATTGCTTTGCATCACAGACAATTTGTGGCTCAATGTTCTTTGTAACAGTTATTTAGAGCAAAATTATCAAGTAAATGTTCACTATGATGCATTTTACATGATCTTAATTGCATCAGATTATATTACATCTATGTACAGTATATGGCTATGTTGTAATTTTATTACATTTGATTGAATTTGATTCTTCCCATCCATTCAGATGAAAATGTGTATCTTATTTTTATCTTAGTATCTACGAGATACAATATCTTGTTAGAAGAAACTACTGTATCACAAATTGTCTTCAAGGACAATGCCTTGCCCTAAAAAACATATGTTTTGCTACTACACAAAGGGCTTAAAAAGGGGTTGCTTGTATACAACAAGAGGAGACATGAGTGGATGATCGGTCTTTTGTCTTTTACAGGTGAACTACTCAAAGTGTGCTAACCCCATGAAAATACCTGTGTATGTGTGACACACATACACAGAAAAAGGTATTGCTGGCTGCATGGGGTACAGAACCTATGCAGATGGGGGTACTATTCCATTGCAGCGCAATGAACCAACAAACAGTGGTGTGTCCTTCCGGAGCCCAAGGGAAGCCAAGCTTCTTGTTTTTTCAGACAGTAGTTGCATTTTTAACATCAATTCCGATAACTTGCGATGCTGCATGTAAACACCAGACCCGATTAGGCGACATCCCATGTGAACAGGTTAACACGAAACCGTCAGTCAGAAAGATTCCATTCTGAAAGACATAAAAGGGTGCATGTAAACCCAGCTACTGTTAGAACAGTGAGTTTATCCACAATTCATTCAGTTATTCATTCAGTTCAGTTAGGCTAGAAAGCAACAACTGATTCAGGACATACCACTGCCAGCTGGCTTATGTAAACAGAAAACAAAAATTTACCTTTGAAGCATAGAAAATATATGTCCAAAACTGCCCATTTCTCATTTATTTTCCTTTAGTCCATAAATAACCAAAGTGTTCCAAGTTGGGAATATCTTCACATGTTCATTAGGTCTGCTCACTGTGTTATAGTAAAACCCGAAGGATGCTATCTTATTAGTCTTGACTAATCACAGTTTGACACGCAATCTGAAGATTGCCTAATTTGAATGGTTAATCTTTAAAAATGTTGATAAATTCCTAACACTATCCAATATGTACCGAAAATCTGAAAGCATGCAAGCTCATTGTGTGTAGCATAGCATATACTATAATATATATAATGAAGAAATAAATGATCTCCAGGCAGTATGGTATTCATACGATGAAGAAAGCTGAACTTAAAATGTTCATTTCCAGAAATGTATTTTCGCCTTTTCCCTGGTAACACTATCTGGCTGTCAACTACCCACCACAACACCTCAATTAGCTACCCCTGAAAGTCTGACCACAGGGTGGAAATTAGTTATCTTCCTGGAGAGGAAACAGTCTTTGGAAAGTAAGTTAGCGCTTTATTATCACGCATTGTTTTTATCACATTTTAAAGTAAGAATTTGAATATAACTCACTTGATCTTTGTTTGTTTGCCAGTGATAATGGACTCACACAGTACAGTATACTGTATGACATGCAAATTATGTAGCATGATGTGTGATACAGTAGACCAAATTAGCCCATTACACAAGCCTTTTCGGCTAAGACCTATTATGTATCATACTGATAAGATATACAAGAGACTTGACATGGGTGAAGTTGATTTCCTGTTATAAAATGCATGAAAATGTATGATATAGTAGTTGAAGCTCATTTAATTTCACACGTATGGAAATCAAACTTCATACATTAGTCAGCAATGTAATGTACAATGCATGTTTTATCTTGAAGAGTTTTTCATAGTAGGCTCCACACCAAAGCATGTTTTGTAACTCTCTTGTGAAACACTTAAATCATTTCAAATGAGCTTTCTTCTGGTCCCTTCTTTCATAATAGACTTAGCATTTAGCATTACAATATATGACATCCATGGTGATCATTAACTCTCTTGATATGTAAAAGAAAAATGAAAAAATCAATCGACATTAAGATCTGAGCAGGAAGTAAAGAAACAAGTGGAATTACATGACGTGAGACAAATAGTAACTGAAAACCAAATGGAGAACAGACAAGTATTTAGTTAACTGATGTGTGTACAGGCAGGGATCTCACTCGTGTTCGAAAAGTAGTACAGAAATAAAGGTGGAACAGCTTCAGTATAGCGACAGCAGTGGAATGCTAACTGGCTACGTTATGTTGCAGAGCAGCAAAGGCTCGGGCTCAATTAAGCCGAGTCAAAAGCACAGCGAAAGGGCAGATCAATAGCATGTGAGGGAGATGTGTAACTTTTGTTTAGGTTCAGATGTACTGATGCAGTGTGCATTCAAGATGGACCAGGGAGGCGTCTAGAACATTGAGGAGTCTACAGAAAGTAAATGGGGTGGGTGAGAAACAGAGATTGGTCAAGGGAGAAAACAGGTAGCGGAAACAAAGGATTTGATCTATTGACTACGGATGGAAAGACATTATTTCAGTGTGAAGCCTATGCCAGTGACACTCTCCTCTAACACAGTGTCTCTCACTGACTATGCCTGTTCTCCAGACTTTTATACCATGTCCATCCATTTATCTGTCTACACGCATTAAAGTTGAGAGAGCTATACTGTAAACAAGATATGCTGCACTTTAGTCTACAGCCTTAGATGAGCCACAGTGACAAGACGTGCCACTGTGATACAATAGCCATATATCTATTTATATTGAGATGAAACACTAATGCAAAATAACTGCTTGCTATATACATAAGTGTACGTCTGCTTATGTGAATATAAATGCAGGTCGTGTCCTTAATTTGTATGCATAACCAGCGGGAAATGAACAATATCAAAACACATGCATGCATATACACAAACATGGACAAAAAAGAAATGCAGACAGACAAACAACTGTATATTTTACATATAAACACGATATGCATACGCAAAACAAGTCAACCTCATGTGACTTATGTCCCAGCACTATGGTAATTCTCTCTACAAAGCGGTTCAGCATTAAATGCCAAACATAGCTTCCATCTGTATTCACAGTGGCAGATGATCCAGATATAATGCTCTTCTTCACCCATATTTTCCTGTATTTACTCTTATTGCTTAATCTCTCTCAGACTGTATTGTATATATCAGTAGAGAAGTACATGTATTTATTGCATTAATATTTTAACTAATTCTGTTTAGAACAACAAGAGTACTAAAATAACACTTTTACTCCATGTAAAAACATCTTTGTCTGCACACTAGTGGCGGAAAGTCCGGATTTTCTTTTGGTTCTTTTGAGTCTCTGTTGCTCAAGTTATGAGAGCAGAGAACCAAATATATATATAATTTGATTCCTACCACGTGTTCCTACCACGTAAATATTTAAAATACATTATCCTCAGACTAGGGTGTCACCACTCTGACATTGGATCTGGTAATATGTAAGGTGTTTGTAAACACTTATATTACCCCAACCTTTTACATTTTATTTAACATTTTTGGTTAAATGGGGACTGATTTATGTCAATAATGATGTTCTAGGCTACTTGCAAATTGCAAATTAGTAACAAATAACTAACTTTACTGATAGAGGGGGGTAATCGTGGTTCGCTTGAGTTTCTTGCTCAAGCTGGTGCACGTGATCAAACACCCGAAAAACTGATATCCTGTGATCATTGTCACATGAACAATGAACAAAAGATTCAGATATTTACGTTCGATTGGCCCACTGTGTCTCTATCGTGTACAATGAATGAAAAACTGGAGATTATTTTTACATACATTTTTCAGATTGATTGGTCTGATTCAAAGAGAGTACTATAGAAGCTCATTTAGTGTGCAACTGTGTTAGTAGCAATATTGTTTGTCGTGCTTCAGCGGCGCTCTACAAAAGTCAACGCCTCAGAAGTATAAATATTTGTTAATGTTGACTAACTACTCAACTCTACTGCACACACACGCTAGGACCCTAAGGTAAGGTAGGCGGTTGCTCAGAAAGAGGTTTAAAGCAGCTGCCATGTTACATCATACAGCAGCCTACAGAAAGCATGACAAATGGTAATTTATTTGTGCCATAATCATATTTTGGAATGCAATACAGAACAGGGATAATACCTGCCACTTTCTCTGCAAGAATTAGAAAATAGACGATCCAAATCCCCTCGTTATCGAGTGTTCTTAACCTCAGAGAATCATTTTTTCTAACAGTCACTGCTAGGAATAAAAAAAATGGATAAATCAGCATTTTTTTTGTTACTCTCACATTGCAATAAAAAAATAAAAAGCTAAAAAAACAGGTGCATCCTATGAGTAGGATCATTTCCGTGTGTAGTCAAGGGTGAGACTACCGGGCTGACAGATGCGCATTTTCCCGCTGAAAGTCGACGGCAGAGCTTTTTCAGAAGACAGCGATCAGATGGCGACTTGATTTAAAAATGTGTTCGTGGCAGCAGTATGTGAACCAGCATGCCATCCAACTTATTTAGTATTCATCCGTGTCTCTGTGTGTGTCCCCGTCTCCCGGTGTCTTCTCACGGCTTTTTGTCAGCCATTTCATGGAGATAGCTAAGCTCACTCCCCTCGTGTGTCTCTGTGTGTGTGTGTGTGCGTGTGTGTGTGTGTGTGTGTGTGTGCCAGACAAACAGTTATCAGGCCGCGCAGGAAAGGAGCTGCTGTCACTTTGGAAATGTGAATAATTATATTCTCTAGGTACACGGCTTCTCTAGCTCGCTTGCACACACGCGCACACACACACATACAAACTGTCAAGTAAATGACACCCTAAGAGATGAATATACCACTGCCAGCACCGAGCTAAAATGCACGATGTCGCCTAGCTTTATTCCTAAAGCGAGGAGTGTATACTAGGACATATGGCTGGACACATTGGCTGATTAAACATGCAATGTCACTCACTGCAAGGCAAAGAACACATTTCCAAAAGCAAATGTGACTATGTAAGGATACTGGGCTACGTGGGACTAAAGGACTCGCACCTCAGCGGGGTGTGGAAGATGATGTACGTATAAGTGCACAAGATGCAGTACTTGCAATAGCCACTAGGCCAAACTAATGAAAGTCCACCTAACTTTGTTAGTTTTTTTTTCTTGTTAAAAGGTCTCGCTATCTAGTTTCACATTTTCTTAGGTGTTATGTCGTATGTTTAGTGAATTATCATTACATTAATACTGTGTGATATCAAGGCTTTAACAAGATAATGGACCGTATGTTACAACCGGCGCAATGCAGCTTGCTAGTTTCAGACCGACGCAGTTGTCAGTTTCCCGACCAGCGCCCACATTGTTTAAATAACATATTCACTTGCGCCCATTTGAGCACCCGTGGGTGTGTTGGCCTAAACATGAGGTCTAGCGCATTGCTGGCGCATTGTTATCCTGAGGCACCGAAAAGAGATTGAGTGACTGACCAGCAAAAACCGCATGACACATTATTAAGATAGTATCGCCTATTGCGGGGGCACAACAAGCGTACACTCTGCTTGTTACACACACGGATGCACAGGAGCGTACAAACAAAAGAGTACAATGTGAAAACATCATTATTGTGTAGCCTACATCAACATATTTTATGGATATTGGTGGAATATCGCTGTTGCCTACATGGTCTGTTCAAGCGCTTTCACAAACCCGCTGGCGTAATAATCTGCTGATGATGCGAGCACGCCTGTAATTTTTAAGGGAATGGGAGATGTGGTATGTTACGCCCAAAACACACTCATGAATAATGAATAGAGAAAGTCCAGCCCTATATGCAGTATTCACCATGCGCTGTAACCTGTGTGCTTAGATTGTTAAAATAGGGCCCAATGTCTTAACAGCCATGCATGAAATCACATGAACCAGTGAGCCAATTATGGCGATAGTATTTTAACAGATGCAATGCTAACATAATGTAAAATACTGCGTAATATTTATTGCATGGGTGAGCAGCTCACATAGGGTGTTAATAAATACATGATTAAGAGTTTTTGTCCAATTGTAGCTTACTTTTGTAACTAATACCAAAATAGGCTACATATTATAAAACCAGATACTGTATTAAGCACACACATATTGCTTGAAGACAAGAATAATTTCTTTCATAACAAATACTGTGATTATTTTATGTCCATTTGAAGTCTAATCAAGCACTGTGGAATTAAAATTGTGGAATCATTGATTGTTTTCTGTTTCCTTGAATGTCAAGCACGGATAAATGTATATTGGAAAGACTTTAAAGATGTTCACGCTTGTTTTAAACAAAATTATAGACTTTGACCTTTGTAAAACTGATGTGCTGAAAATGGCACATTTATTTACCAGGGTGTAATATACTTACTGTCTGATTATGAGAGGCTATACACATGCGCGTGCGCGTGTGTGTGTGTGTGTGCACTCGAGCGAGCACACGCAGCCTGTGATGTCAGTTTCTCATAGGTTTCATCACTCTTCGAGTCTAAAGCCTAAATGACATTTCTACGGCCCCTTACGGTCTTGTGGCTGCAGCCAAACATTCACACGCCCGACCAGGTTGATACTGTGAGTCTAGTCTAAGGCCAACAAACAACAGTCGTCCTATATGTCGTCCTATAACAACAATGCCAGTGAGAGGTGTAGGCGCTACCAAACACACACACATAGGAAAAGTGTGTGCACACACAGTTTGGCAGAGCCTGGATGACAGGTGAGGGATTGCTGGGGAACGGTCGGTACGATTGCTAAAGGGTCTAGTCAGTCACAGCAATCTCAACATAGTGTTAGGCACACACACACCCATCCATGCTTACACGCACGCATTCGCTTCCTGCTTACACTCACACACACATGCAAGGCCAACTAATGAACGCAGGTAACCTCATGATTGCACATGCATGTCCGTGCACTCACACAGAAACACACAGAAACAAAAATCACTTACCATAGGCAAACCATAACACTCAGTCACAGATGTACGTATCTGCGCCCCCCCCAAAGCCCCCCACACACAAATCATGACAGCTCTATAATCCTCTTAACTGTGGCCCATCACTATAATCAATAAAATGACTGACAGGAGGGAGAAAGGGAGGGTGGAGTCATTAAATACATCTGAGGGGGGGACATGGTGCAAAGGCAGGGAGATGGTGTGGATCTAAAAGGCTGACAACAGGGAGAGGTTGCCATGGTGAGCCAGAAACAGGCGAGGCAGGTGTATTTTGAGCGGGTGGTTAAAACTAGCTAAAAAATACAAAATGTGCACATGTACTCATTTGTAAATGTCAGCAGTTTTCAATTTCTTTCCACCTTTTGCTTGCCTCCATACAATGCCATGTGAACACCTTCTATGAGCATTCATCAAAGGTGGTCGTATTTATTTCCATTGCAGAACAGGACCATTACTTTACTGTTCCGCACCTTCAGAGCACAATGTGCAACTAATGTCAACTATTACACAGGGAACAAGGTGATCTTTCCGCAATTGCACATCAAGTCATTCTGCGGTCAAAGCTAATGTTCAGAGAGGCTGTTAATTCGTGTTCCTGGTGTCCAGCATATGATGTTTTAATGTGAGGTGCACACACACGAGGGAACCTCCCCCTCGTATCTGGTCTTCTACTGCCCCCGCTAGACTCCAGACAATGGACGAGAGCATGATGCCTGTTGGCCTCGCTCATAAAATCTTTAACCTGAGCCAATCTGAGCTTGACCCTTGTGATCCTTGTGGGTCAGAGACTTGCTTTGCGGCAAGCATTTACATTTAAGGCTTTCAGCTCATTGTCTCGTTGACAGAACACAATTAAATGAAGTTATATAGAATGTACTTGCTGAACTGAATATTTTTTAATATTTAAAGTTATTTAGTTAGACTTAGACCCCACAAACACACAATTTTACACACAAATATTACAAATAACTGCAAGAATTTTAACTCTATATTATATCAACAATGCAATGAAACATTTTCAGCATTACTGTAGATTTCCATAAACCTTAAAGGTATAGTAAGATACAAGTATTGCAAGCTAAATGTAAGCTAATGCACTTTTTGTCAAATTCAACAAGTATCTCCTTGCATTTTGCTAGTTGACAGTTCTCTGTGCGTGTTGAAAAAATAATCAGATACTTCTACGCAGCCCTGCCTCTGTTAATAGTAACATAAACAAAGTGGCGAACACCGTTTATCAACAAACCCGTAGCACTACGCTTTGCTTCACAATGCATTTCGACATGTGAGGCTCCTACTGTTACTGATACTGTTTTGTTTGAGCTCAAAGTTAGCAATAATGACTACCCTGCCTTTATACTGTAATGTCATGTACCGTATGTAAAGTGTAGACCAGTGAAACACTAAAGAAAAAAAGCAACAATAAACAATGTGAAATGCGAACAAAGGCATAAGGAAAGCCATAACAATATAATCGTTTCCATTCTTATAAAATAATATTTAAGAGTGTTATTATTATTAAGCAACATAATAAAATACCCACCCTGCCCCAACTCCAACCCCATCTTTCCTCAGCCTCCGTCAAGCCGGCTCTCCCTACTCGTCCTCAAGCCTGCTTCCTCATCACTTCTGCGCATGGAGCACAGGCTCCTGTCAGCAGTACTTTGGCTGGAGGACTGATGGCAGCCCACGTGCCCTACCGCTGTGAGCATCAGTCATCTGAACACACCGCCTCAGGAAGGAAATCGATCTCCTGCCGAGTTCAGGACCAGAGAGAGAGAGAGAGAGAGAGAGAGAGAGATGGAAAGGGAGAGTGAATAGAATAGAAGAGTGAGAGCAAACTCAGGTAACAACAGACAGAGAGAGTCAGGGGTAGCAGAGGATAGACAGGACCTCACACCTGCAGCTCTATATAGGAAAGTGTGATGGATCTTCTGCCAAAGCTAAGAGAGTAGCGCTCACGCCTTTTAAATTGATGGGCTTTTAAAGGCTGAACACAGTGTTTCTAAAGGACCCAATCAGCTTAACAGCCAAGGAGGAGAGCCTGATTTTGCTCAAGTGGTTTATCTACACCTCCAGCTTGTAGTTCCTTCACAAGGCATGCAGCCTTACTGGTGCGCTACTGGATGCTACTGTTTGGGCTCATTTGCATTACTGAAAACTGATCAATTGATCATACCAGGACCCAAATTATATAAATTAATGTAATTGTGCAATAACTGTGCAATTTATCATTTTTCAAAGATTCATATGGGGCAATATTTCAGTGTCTTCTATTTGATAACCGCTTAACTTTAACATTTGCCCATTCTTAAATTATTTATATGAATTGTCATCTTAATTTATTGGTTAACCCATTCCCATCGATCGAACACACTGCTGTTCTAAAACCCTGTGAAGTTAATGCATGTGTATGGTTCACATTCGACAGCAGCAAAGTGCACAGTAAAAGGCATTTGAATGAAGACGGATGAAGTTACCCTTTTCTTTTTGCCATTATTTTGAAAGTTTTCAATAAGGAATCAAATAAAGGCCCATATTCCAAAAATATGAGAGCATTTTGCTGCATAATTCTTATGACATTAAATCAATACACTTTAGATAAGGCATCAGTAAGAACTAACTGTTCCAATGCTTTAGCATTCATCTGTTTCCTGTTTGGAAGTCAACAGAATGTTATTTTTTATGGTTCTTTGTAAACCATTATTTTGCCTATTTTTGTGGGATTTTATGAGTGGACAAAACAATAGTTTGGCAACAAAGGTGGCATGCATTTCATATTTGCATGTATAACGTTATATGCTTACCTCAATCTACCTTACCTATTCAATTCACTTCAAATAGTTTGTGGTTTAGCCTCTCTTTTTTGACCTTTATGTTTCTCAGGTGTATGCATGTTTCCCAAATTAAAATCCCACACGCAAATTAGTGAAACACTAACACAACAAACACTAACTTGGAGCGGGTCCAGGAAGATCAGCTGGGGAAACTGTGGAAGATGCTGATCTAGCTGCAGGACTAGAAAACAATCAACCCATATTGTGTCTGTGTGTGCAGGCTTATTGTTTAGTGTGTACTGTATGCGAATGGCTATGAGTACATGTATACTGTATGTATGTACAGTGTGTTAGTATTGTATGTATGTGAAAGAAAGTGAGCCCAAACTAATTATCTGCTGTAGTTCAGTGGAAAACTTGCTTATGCTGGGCCTACACTAGAGAATTGTTGGCACGATTATGTAGCAGATTTGCTCCTCCTGACAATCGCGGGGGGCAATTGAGGCTGGTCGGAAGCAATTATCTGCCCAAATTATCCTGTAGTGTGAGAGGGTTACATACTAGATTATCCTTGCCAACTGACTTGGAGGCTCCCATATTTTGACTTGAAATGCTGTAGCAGAAAGAATTAAATTTAACAGAGAATTGACGACACTTACACATTCATTTTTTGACAGAATGGCCCAGCATTCAATTCAAGTCAATGGAGGACCACAGATTTTGCAAAATTATTGTCCACTTTTTCTTTGTGGGGACATTAATGGGTATTTTGAGTATATAACATTAATTTCCAAGTACTTACAATCAATCTGAGACCATAACGGTATTTCAGCAGCAAACTGTTTTGGGGTAAATTTACTTGGTTTCAGCCCATGGATAGATTGAGCTATCTGGGTGCTGCCTATGATAAAACCTGAAACGCAATATATCGGTGTCTTAAGACATCCATCTGGGGAGCCATCAATTGAAACTGATTTAAAAGGGCAGGTGCTTTAAAAAAAATAAAAAAAAACGTTGGAAATGATTGGACGAACCTGAGAACCAGCAAAGTCTGTTGTTAGAGTGAAAACATATTTTCAATGTTTTCGAAGTCTCTCAGATTAATTTTTTTGCTGAGATAATATTCTATAAATCTCTGTTCGCATTAGCGTTTTCACAGCCACCCTGCTGGTGGACCAATCAGGGTTGGTTAGTGAGATGATGCCAAGCGGGTTTGAAAATGGTGGTAGATAGATGAGGCTATCAAAAGAGTTGTAGTAATGACTTTCCAACATGGGGTTTATAGAAACTGCAATGTTCGATAGATAGATATATATACAGTATATACTTTATTGTCCTCTTGAGGAAATTTGCTTAGGGTTCTTTATGCCAGATACAATTGTTGTAATGATGTAAATACTGTACATCTGTGACCATGTTTCTGATGAGTTATTAAATTGGTCAAAGTATATGAATATACAAGACATCGATTTAATGGTGAGGTGTATTGATTTTCTTGCCCAAAGCAAAAGGGAAGTAAAGCGCTACACTATCTTCAGTAAGTGAATCCATTATACAGTAGTACATTACAAACCAGAGGTTACAAGGTGTCTCATATACTGTAAACATAACAACACCTTCAAGACAAGATATAAGTTCTTTAACACAACATGACAACAGCATTTCTAAAAGGAAATTTATAAAAACGTTAAAGTGATGTGACTAAGAAAATGCAGAAATAAAAGAACACACCGGTGGTTTGGATGGTATAAGGCCTCATTCTGTAATTGTTACATGGAAATATCTCAGTTCAATTTACTCTGAGGAGAAATGTGGGTTTTAGGATAAGAAATCATAAGAAAAAAAAATATATAGCAAAGAAAATGCTAAGATGCAACTTTTTTAATCAATTATGTTCACTTCTACAGCATAAGATAAATACTGTATCAATTTTTTGGGGGACAGTACAGTATAATAATTATATTCAAATCAGTCAAATATGTTCAAGTAGATTATAGTAGGCAAATCTCAGTTTTAGTAGTTAAACCAAGAAATGACTTATTAATAATGAATATAATACAATATTCATATGATAAAATATAATATTTTATAATATATTTCAACTATGCGCTTATATGTGGCACACCACCAACCAATTACACTGTATCTGCGTTAAATAATAACAAATACACATACAGTAATGAATGTTTAAAATAACATTTAAAGTGACGTTTGATTTCTACTGCGTTTAATCAAAAGTGGTATAATAGTGGACTGGACTAGTTGATGGTAATGGCTGCCCAGGCGTTATCAATGCTCCTCAGTGGAAACTGCACAATGCATGTAATAACTTTACCCCCGAACACAAACATCCACGGCAGCTCCCCAAACACCTATACAACTGTTAATTCTCCCATTTCACAGTCCACCTACTACTGTAAAATGCTCTGCAATGCCGACATTAAAACAATTTGTTTTTTCTTTATACATAGTGCATTCTATTAGAACACTATCTCAACATATTATAATGGTATAAAGTATAAACTCTTCTTTTTAATATTTTAGTTTTCTATATACTGATATTTTAATCTACTCTAAATGTATTAGAAAACCTCTTCTTATACGTCTCTCCCCCTCTCTTTCTTATTATCACTCAGTGCTTCTCTCTCACAGTGGTGGGCATGGTTATTAAATACCTGCAGAGCTG
>JAODUH010044557.1:0-20020 GCA_027564835.1 Typhlichthys subterraneus
TTGCGCGTTCACGTGTATTGGAGGCGTGGTTTAGGAAGGATGATTGAGGCAAGGGGCGGTGCTTTTTTTTCGATTGTTTCTTTCAAAATCTGGCTAAGTTTCTGTTTTTTCCCAGATGACATCCTTTAATGGTAAATGGAATGCATTTATATAGTTATTTTCCAACCTTCCGGCCACTCATGCGCTTTACAATATACCCTCACATTCACCCGTTCACACACACATTCATAATTTGATGGTGGTGTTAGCCATGCAAGACGCCATCTAACTACGGGAGCGTTTAGGGTTTAGGTGTCTCGCTCAGGGTCACCTCGACACTTCATCTGTATTCTATCAATCACCTGTTACCGCCCAGTAGTTAAATATATATAATGTAAGGAAAAAGCCATACGTTAATGAAATATTCTTATTTGTTTAAACCCAGGGAGAGCACCTCCTTGCGGAGTCCACTCAAATGTGCCTGGAAGGTGGACGTCAAGGCATTTCCGTCCATCTCGCTGAGTGTGAGCCCAACAACGCCTTCCAGAAGTGGCAGTTCACACACTACTATGCCAAGTGATGACACAAATGTGCACTCAACACTCCCATTGACTTAAACTACAGCACTGTCTGCGGAACAGCAACAATATAGGACTATTGGAAGAAGGAGGAGTATGTTGGGATCACGGTACCATTTAATGCTAACGCGATGACCGTTTAATGCTAACGCTATGACCGTTTAATGCTAACACTATGACCGTTTAATGCTAACGCTAAGCTGCTGTGGCAGAGGTGTGCAATGTTGTCTTCCCTATTCTGTAGAGAATGACTGTTATTAGGGTCAGCGTGAAGAAGGGCTGTTTACTAGTATGGTAATACATCTTGATTTGTTTTACTGCATATCAGTCTGTAAACTTTATTCAGTCAGTTCTGCATATAGGCGTCAGATTATTACCAGGCGATTGGACCATCGTCAACCAATCACAACAAGAGTTTCAGAACAGACCTTTCATTTCTGTTAATACCCACCTGAACATCGATTAGGTGAATATTCTTTACCCAGCTGTTATATATCGAGAGTTCACTGTTTACGTTTTACTGTCATGGTATAACAATTCTGCTATGTTACAAGTATGCCAGGTGACCTCCAAAGACACACTATTAGATTTATTACCAGCGTTACGTACATGAAATCTACAAGTGCCACGTCCCAGACTCACTGAAATATAATGTACATGTGTATTTCCCACTATATTCACTGCTTGGAATGATTTAGGGTTACATTTAAAATGCATGCAGTGTCATAAGCTTTCTCAAATGTAATACTTGTCTTATTTGGACATGTTTCCCTCTGCAGTTGTAATTTCTCTGTAAGTTTCATTTTGTTTGGTGCCTATGTTGTATTTTGATATGGTGGTATGAATTCCAATAAATTATTTAATACTATTTTTAAAAAACAATCATCCCACTGTACGCTACAAATGAAGAGGAATTCATGGGCTGTATTTTTTTCTTTTCTTTCAGAGTTTATTTAATGTCAGCGATATACTGTACTTCTCAAGATATTATTTAGGATTTATACATGTATGCAGTGCTGACAATTGCACAGTGAATATAGTGCATAGTAGAATGTCACAAGTCGTTTTAGTTCGTAAAATACTAATGCTTGTGGTTACATTGGGTATGTACTGTAGAGCACTTTACCAGGGTTCCAAAGCACTGAGAGCCTTAAAGCTACCAACCATGTGTCATCATATTAACTAAGGAGATAAGACCCCCAGTCCCTATGAATTAAATTGCTAAAATGTGTGCTATACAATATCTACATTTATAATAAATGCAAATATAGTATTTCTGGGCTTTCCCTTCTCATTTAGGCCGACTGGTAAATATACAGTATACAAATAGTATAATAGTGTTCTTCGCATTCAAGTCAGTAATTGTCTTATGGGCCGGGACTCACTGCGTCATGTTAGAGCTTTTTTCACATGTACCAAATATATTTGTACTTATGAAATATACAACCCTGCTTATTATTGTATTAATACGAATGTAATCAGTGAATAATGGACCATGTCCAGGTATAGTAAAATGTATGTGTTTATAAGTTAATTATAGACTCAAAGTCCTGTATCTTCTGACGTGTGTTGCCTCTGCGAATGTTGCGGTAAGAAACCGTGTTGTATTTGGAGGATCTGTGGTGGTTGAAAGATTCTTTCGGACCAGACGTGACCATCCCGGAGTCCTGAGTGGGGTTATCACTATGCTGCCGTTCTCCATATGCTTGCTCATCGTCATGGTGCTCACCGAATATCTGAAGTTCATCACTTGACATCTGGCCTGTGGCTTCTGTCTCTCCCTTTGGGTTACTGTCTCTGTCCTCTTCAGTGATGTCGGAGGCTTCAATCTGAGGGGCGTGTGATTCTGTCTGCTGCATATGTAATAGCGCCAAGTCTTCTCGCACGATAATATAATCACATAAAAAGCAAACAACATATTAGTGAATTACAACTGCTTAATTCATTAGCTTTTTAATCTAGCTCTTACCTTTCTCTGATGTGCATGGTGTTTGGAACTCTGTTAGTGTGTCAAGTAATACAGGAGAGCCTCCGCGGTAGATCTCGGGCTCTGGGGCTACATTAGGGCGTGGGTCCGTGGTGCCTGACGCTCCCTGTGGTTGGTTTGCAGGTTGTGTTTGGTGTTTTCCGGGATTTGTTTGTACCCCTGTGGGATCCTTGTTGGATGTGGGTTCTGTCCCCATGTTGTTTTGTGGATGAGGAGCTCCAAACTCAATGTCCCCAAACCTTCTGTTGCAAAAGAGGTTACAGTGATCTTTCATGTCCTGGTCCTCATTGTCATAGAACACAGAGTCATCATCCTCCGCTGCTGAAGCAGTAATGTCCACAGCCTCTTCTGGGATGTCTGGGACACCCAGGTTGATCTTACTGATTATCTCCGTAAGGTGATGGCCCTTTGCATCTTCATCTATGGCCACATCCACGTCTTTTAGTGGAAGCACGTTATTGTCATTGTCCATCCTCACGGCCTGTGTTGTAATGCTGTTTTACAAAGTTGCTTGCTCCGTTTGTGGTTTTCAATGGGCTTTTTGCAGATCCTTGTATCTGAGTGAGACACGCTTGTGTTTAATTCAAAGTGTCCAATGAAAATAAAAAAAATGTTACCCCCAGAGCGTGAAAAAATTGCCACCCTGCATTTAAAGTGTTCAAGCTCTCTGTGCTTGGGTGCCATGCAATTCTGTGTACGCGTTGAGCCACTGAAGAACAAGGGTTTTGTTGTGGGGCCTCTAAAGGGCCTTTGTGGATGTGGCAAACACAAACAGTGATTGTACTGGTTCTTCAGTCTTTTTTGGGTGACCACCTTCTTAGTGTTAACATGACACAAGATGAAGGTTTTATTTCAATGCAAGCTAGTTTGAGCTAGGAGTTTTTTTTTTCTTTATTAGTTTTTTTTTCTTTTCTTTTTTTTATATTAACTAAAAACAAAAATACCTGATGATGTCCTGGGGTGGTTCTGTGTTAAACATTTTAACTTGTAATTGTGTCTTTATCTGAATATTCCTTTTAAAATAAAGGGTGTAGCTTACAATGTCCTATCTTTCTATATAAAATAGGTGATCATTTTTCCTAAAAACTTTGTGTATCAATTCTAAGAAAACCGTTCTGTTGATTGGTTGATTGATTACCTGGCATTCATTCATTCACTCACTCACGTATGCACACACTATGTCCCTTGAGATGCTATCAGCAGTAGGCATTCAACACAGTGAGTCAATAAAGAATATGTGCTGCTTCTTGTTTAAATATGTCTCCAAATATTGTAGTTTTGGTAAGGACCACATAGGCTAATAGTCTATAATATGGAATAGCCTTTTTCCTCTTAATCTTTGTTTACAGAAATAAGTGAATATACACATTAGAGTATTGTACATTAGTACAGTAGTAGTCTGAAACTAATGTTACAAAGTGTTTTGTTTAATAAAGCATGCCCGTGTGAGAGCCTAGAGAGCAGTCGACAGTCCTCTCTACTCCTACCCTTACAGAACTGAAACGCTCACACTATTAATTTTAAGTGTAATATTTTTGTTTGGTTGAGTTGACCCAAACATTTCCAGTTGGAACTGTAACCTTGGATTGGGTATGCATCGCCATCTGCTGGTCAGAACTACAAAAAAACAAATGGGAAAGAAAAAACGTCTTACAGTATCTACATTTATTTGCATAAAATGTCTTTAAAAGCAATCTTACTATGAGCAACATTTAGTAAGAATGAAATGCAGTAAAACAAATGTTTTATTTAGAATAGCACAAAGTTTTGTTTTAAACTTGAAATACACCTTTTGACACCTTAATGCTATTAGGAAAACTTTTGGTTTCTAAACACAAAAAGTAGATTGTGTAAGTATGATAATGGTTTTAGAAATGAAAGTTGACATTATGGTTCCCACATCCTGTTTTGAACTGAGCAGCTAGTGCGGTAAAACAGAGCACCTATACTGTACAATAAACGTGACAACTTTGCAGGTTAGTCAGAAATGCCTTTGAACAGTTTCATCATATAAAACATTAATGGTTTAGAAATACAGATATTTTAGCAGTTATTTTAGGTAATGCTATTTCTTTTTCATGGCAAAGCAAAAGCCTTTTGTGTTTACTTTCTGCCAAGTAAGCTACATTCATCACATTTTACAGTATATGCATAACCGGTCAGGTTTCAACCAATCAATCCAGTCCTCCATTTCACAGGGTTGGGCTGACATGGGTTCTGAATCTCAGCTTCACATGTCAGCTCCTTGTTTGTTCAAAAGCTCAAGGTTCATTATTTTTGACCTGTCGTTTCTGTGTAAACATGAACCTTCTTCAGTACACACAGGATTATTTAAATACTAACAATAGTCCTAAGAGGGCTCCGCCGCCTTCTGTGTTGTGCTTTGTCCCAGCCCTTCTTCTTCAACAGATCGGTTGAAAGCAGGGATTAATCTTAGAATGTGTTTGCGAACGCTGGATCTCCTTGCTTTCCTGGGGAGGGTACCGAACAAGGCGGAGGCCCGGGTTTCCTCCCAGGTTGGCGAGAGGGAGCTACTGCTGCCGACCACGCTGGAGCTGCGATTGCGGCTGGTGTGGTGAGGGTTATGACTGTAGCTGGTGGACAAGCTCCTGGAGCCTTCCTGGTGTGGCTCATCTGTTCTGTCTTGTGAAGAGGAGAAGAAGCAGCTGTCATCTGTGGCGCTGGCTGCACTGAAGGGGCTGGGAGAGCTCACATCATCGAACACGCTGGCCTGGTCGCTGTCCTCGGTCATCACACTCCTGTAACTGCTGCTGCTGGAGAAACGCAGGCCGCGGCCCGCGCTGCTCTCCGCCGACTCTATGGACGAGGTCACGGCGCTGTCATTCCAGTTATCTAAAACACAAGGGAGGGAGATGTCTCTTAGGCTTTGTTTGCTAAACGTTTTGACCCATGATCCACAAATACTTGTTTTGACGGTGTAAAATGTTTAAGTACAAACACTATGTATCTTTCGTGAAATCCCCTGCTATTAGGGGCAGGGAAGTTTGTGTCAGTGCAGACAGCAATCGTTCAACGCCATTTACTTCCAGATAATTACAATCTCTATCTAACTAGCGGATGTGGCTGATGTAAATCATAAGCCCTCAACGTCATCCATGCAGGTCTATGAGACCTGACAGGAAATATGTCAACAATTTTCGCCTTATTTTCTGAGGGGAACCCAATGTGTGTGTTTCAACTTTTTTAATTTTTTTTCTGTTTCACTTCAGGTCGCATAAAACATTCGTACGTCTCACGAAAATGACTGAAAACGTGTGAGAAAGGAAGTGCTGTGGTTTGACAGCTGGGCAAAAAGCCTTTACCTCTTAGCAGGCTTTTTTCCTGTGCTGTTAGTGCGTGCAACTCCACCCATTTCTCTCGTAGTGTTTGCTGTAAGGACAAAAAAATTGCGGTTACATTTTGAAAAATCTCCAAGTTCATCGGTCAGAGGGGGCCGATACTACTGTAGGTCGTGTAAAGGTGTAATGCATCTGGGGCTTGCTGTTTCCTATTTTACTGAGACGGGATTTATTTTAGAATTACTGATTATACAGTCTGTTGTAAATGACTGCAGGATATTATGTGCTAATTGTGTCCCCGAGAGACCTTTTAAATTTGTGGCAGACTTGAAGACTGCAATGCAATGAAGATCTCGTACTAGCTAGGTCAATGCCAAAACGTGCATTTAATAATGGATATACACCTTGAGAAGGCTCATCTTCTTCTCTAGTTCAATGCGCTTCACGATAGTCCCGCAGACAGTCTCCATCCTGAAACGATCAACAGATAGGAGCACATTAGTTCTGACCCCTTCACCTACTGTAGGCTACTCTTGCAACCGAGTTTCCTTAAAGTGGAGCAATTAGCTGGGGCGCATGCACCGTAGTGATGGCAGCACGCTAGATGTTGTCATCACAATTACTCACTTCAATAAGTTGGTGGATTCTCGAATCAGGTTGACTATACTCTGATGAGACAATCCTTCAATGCTCATCCCATTGATGGTAATGATAACATCACCTATGTGCAAAAGGCAAAGGCACAGTAAGAATAACAGCATTGTGTGCCGTTCTTTTCTTTGTGTGTGTGTGTGTGTGTAAACTGTACTGCACGTAGTGTAATTAGTTTAATTGGACTATCACCTTCATAAATGTGTACATGTTTATGGTGTTTGTTTGCTGGGTTGTTTTTGTGGATGTGATACATAGATGGTGGGTGCTGAGCTATACAGCATTAGTGAGGTCAACTGTAGAGTGTTGTGCTGGGTGGTTAAACAGAGGATGCAGCATCCCCATCTAGGTAGCGTAGGTGGGGTGAACACTCACCAGCGGTCACACTGGCGTTCTCAGCCACGCTGTCTGTCTGCACCTTGCACACGAACGTGCACATCTCCACTGCTGAGCTGTCCTTCAGCTGCAGCCCGTAGGTCTGCAACAGAACACACACGTACGTCACAAGAGAAGCCTAATCAATGCATTGGGTCATTTACTGTAACTCATTTACATAGCATCATTGCATAGGATAGCATTGTGCAAATTCGGTTTTCATGAACGTTACTGTACCTGAATTTCAAATCCGAACGTCTCATTGTCTTGTTTCTCTAGTATTATGGTGGTCCTGTGTGAATAAACGTATGTCAAAATACATTTTTAATTGTATTTAATTATTATATCAAACTACATTTTGAGGGAATTCGTGTTGTATTTACCTCTGAGGGTCAGCGTAGTCTACCAGTGAGTTGGTGCAGATGGGTTTGGTCTGCAAACAAACAAATAATTATATATATTATATTAGCAATATTGTGGCTATATTTTCAAAACCACACACAGGTAGATATACAGACAACTAACAGGTGGTGGTGTTTTGTTAATATTCAAAAACCTTTTGATCCTATAAAACAAGCATAACTCAAAAGATTAAAGTATTTGCTGCAAATGCATTTTGTTAAACAAATCCAGTCAGAATGTGCCTCTTACAACCCAATGATTATACCATACACACACGAAAATGATATATATATATATATATATATAATATATATATGTACATGTGTAAATTATATTTATGATATGTCTCACCTGTTTCCAGCCCCTAGGAAGGGTCGCTGTGTTATGATGGGTACCGTCAGCACTTCCCTTCATCGAGCGCCGGTACCACAGTCGGACTTTATTCTTTCGCAGAGTATTATCTAGAATGTAGCTGTCCTGGCACTCCAGTCCATTGACGTTCATGTTGCACTGCATGATTAGGCTCTCTTCAAAGTACTGTTACATCTCTGCCTTCAATAGACGGTGTGGACCTTGCCTTCCTGTGTAGCTGCAAATAAACGTGTCACAGCGGAAAGCCACATCATGTGATAAAGGCTGTGGTAAACCTGCATCTGCACATCACAGTCACACTCACTCACACAGGTTATTCGCCTATTTTACCACCTTTTTCACTCCCTTTCCTTCTTGCTAAGAGCTGGCCCGCTGCTGTGATGGGAACGGAATCTGCTTAAGCCTTTCCCCACTCCCCTTAACCAGTTGCTTTCTTCTCACAGTCTTTGCAATTCGATTTATGGTCTGTCAGAAATCAGCAATGCATGAGGAACTGCCACCTCTGTGGTCCTCTGTTGCAGTGGCAGCTGCATCCAGCCTCGACAGTTTCTCAATAGGCAGGCCTTCCTAACCTAAGCCTTACAGCCCTCTGCTCTGTCAGCCAGGGAGACTTGTCTGGAGAGGGTGAACAAAAGGCTGATGCAGCCCAGAGCCACTGACACACACGTTCTCTAGACAGACAGCATGGGTCATTGGGTCAAAGGCATCGGACACAGTTGTATCAAAAGGCCCGCAGTCAGGGGACATGAAAATACATAGGTGACGGCTTTAAGAAAATGAACCCACGGTCCAATGGAGCCTCATTATATACCATCTGACTTTGATCTGTAGAAAAAGTATTTAAAAAAAAGCAAGATAGTCTAACGGTTATAGTGTTGTCGACTCCCAGAATTAAGGCTGTGTGTTGCATCCACAGATTACCTATAGAATTGTGCAAGCTGCTCAAACTCCTACCTTCTCCCTAATATGTTGTACTTATTAATAATTCATACAAACTAAAATGTTTCTTTCTGTATGTCGCTGCAAAATTGTAATTGTAGTCCCATTAACCTAATAATCATTTGTGGGTATGTTTCCTAATTTACATCATATCTAACCACTACATGCAGTCAGTTGACTGAGACCGTAACAGGCTTTCCCCGTATGTTACAGTGTAGACGTGTAACCCTTAAGCAATGCCCATAACGCTGCTACCATGGGACTTTATGGAGCACAGGAATCCTACTCTGAGAGGACAGTACTACTAAGTGTCTGCACATGCGGCCCTATTTTAAGCAAGCAATTCTAGATTTTTTGCAATATGCATCAAGCATATTGCATATCCACACTGCAATTATTACAAATATTCAATGTTACACATTTTTTACGGAGATTTACAAAAACTATTTCCTTTCACACTATGACACACCATAGCCTACACATTTCACTATTCATTATTTGTAATTAATAGGTGATAAATATACACCACTTAGCTCTCCAATATACAAATTTACAAATGTTTCCAAAAAACACATTTACTATGAATGGCAAGACTATCCTATTGGCTATGTAAATGTAGCCTTAAAAATAGAAATGTGCAAATATGTTTTTTGGAGCGTTAAGTGATGTTTTTGTTGGACTAAAATAAGTCTCACACTGTTACTGTATGTTCCTCAAAAGTCTGAAGCTGTACAATCACATATTCAAATCTGTTTTCTTTAAAAGGACCCATTCCATGAAAACCAGGTATTTCTAGTTTTTGCAATTAGCAATGTTGATGTGACACAAAGTAGTAAGTCTTTCAAAGTGGACTGTTAGCTTTCTGTTATGTATTAGCTAAAAAAAGGGAGAGTGGCGAGGAAACAGGCGAATGAGAGAAACGTGCATATGCTGCGTAGATTACTGCACAGTTTGTTTGGTAATGCCCCTATGAGGATATGGCCAGCTATGTAGTATCAGCGAAATATGCAAGGCAAGGAACTGATGTTGATCACCAGTACACAAACTGTAAGTAAAAGTTTA
Organism: Typhlichthys subterraneus; assembly: GCA_027564835.1. NCBI lineage: Eukaryota > Metazoa > Chordata > Actinopteri > Percopsiformes > Amblyopsidae > Typhlichthys > Typhlichthys subterraneus. Next base: position 9,645 of record JAODUH010044557.1, read on the forward strand.
ATGTTCAACATTTCCAGATGACCAAATCTGTAAATCTATTTTTGATACAGTAACTGCACCATAGCATAAACAAGTTAAGTGCAAGACAGGCATATTATCAAGAGTGATGTGCACACCAAAAACTACATAAGATTAATATAGGCTATTGTTCAGAAACCATAAACAGATTAGAAATAGGCTGCTTAAATAATGTTGTGTTGATTTACTTAAAGTAAACATTGCTCATTGATAAAGATGTACTCGTGTGTCATACCGAAATTGTATCCCCTAACGGAAAAGGATTGCTGTTTTTGGTACCGCTAGTAATGTTTTTATCTGGGTCAGTGATCAGTCATATCATACAAAACATTTAACGTTACGTCCATGATAATAACAAAGATTAAACGAAGAATATGTCTTTGTTTAATTTTAACGTTTCTTGTTTCACTTTGTGTTGTTGCTAGCAGCTAGCAGATCTATCATAGCCCTGTAGCGGCATGAACGGCTGCGGTTTCATGCTATGTAACCCTTTATTCATTAAGTAATACGTGCTTATGCGTACATGGCTGTTTAGCGGTCAAGGGTGGCTGCGTTGTAGTGCTGTGATATAATTTAACCTTCATTCATGAAACGATGTGCGTAGTAGATACATGGCTGGTTATCAAAACTTAACACTGTTCCTACACAGGGCTGTGTGACCAAGCTGCTGCTGTGTTGTTGACACGAACAACAATGAACTACATTCTGCCGCCTGTATACTTTACTGTAGTCTGGATGGCGAGGAGGAATTCATGCGCAATATTAACACCTTGAAAACACTGCTGAAATTAAAACGTGGTCCAAAACCAATAAACTACGTTCAAACCGCGCTTGAGTAGCCTGCACCAGTACTAGCCTCAAGTCAACACAGCTACAGTACATGGAAGTCGGGGCGGGGTGGGCAGTGACTTGTTAAATTTAAAGCAACAGTCACTGAAATCAGACCATTATATAAAGAGTTGTTGTATGATGTGCTCTTCCACATAAACTGTGGTATTTTCCCCTAAGCTTGTCAACTACATTGCATTGAGAAGTCAAGGAACTGTGTCAACAAGTGAAAAGGAGCATGAAATGACTCCTTTAAAATGCTAATAAAATACTTTAAAAGTTGTAATTTATGTCACTGAAGACACAGAAGTTCCCATTATAAAATGCAACTTCATTAAAATACATTTGTTCATTTCGGGAAACCAGGTAGTTTGATGTGGGGAAGTTTCACCTCTATCCCTGTGGCTGACACAGTATGGCCGCCATTCATTTTACAACACAGCAAAAGCCGTTAAAGTTCAAAACCACAAATTGTTAAGCCTGACTCATTTAAGTAGGAATGGCAGTGCAGTTTTATTTCCTTCGTCTATCAAACACAGCAAGTATATGGGAAATGTACACAAATAGAGCAGCGAAACCGAGAGTGGCAGTTAGTCAGAGCAGATAGGTGATGATACTAAAAGATTATTAATGTTTACTTGCACTTAGAAATGTTTTTAATTTGCATATAGTCATGCTGATATTCTTTCATGATGACATTAGTAATGTCTCATTTTACATTTTACATTATACAAACTATTTTCAAGAACAAGATGAATGAACAAAAGCAGATACTATACCATACAAACTTATATTTGGAAATGTTTTATTGACCAACTGATATACATATTTGTATACAATAAATAGTGCAGAAAGACAATATTGTACGAGCACAAAACATCTATTTATAAAGTAATAGTACATTCAGTGGTCGGGCAGTTTTAAGATTATGAGTATACAGACCTCCAGTCAGAAATTTCACACGAGTATTATGTTCTCTTTGGATGCTTGTTCACATTATGCAATGATATTGCAGTGTATTATTTAACTGTTAAGGTTTGCCTGTAAATGCAAATCTATTTCATTCTGCTTCAGTTTAGCTTTCTATAGAAATCATTTAAAAATAACCTAAGCTATGTTGGCCTATACATTTTAAATGCATAACATCACTGATGCTACATTTCGTGTGTGTTTATTGACCAATAATACCCAATCCTTAACAATAAAATTAATTCAGCATAGAAGTTGTTTATGCCACGACAGGCTGCAGAAGTTGCCTATTCAGATTAATAGCTATTAAAGAAAAGTAAAAGTCAACCTAGAATACATGAAACTACAACCTCTTGCTGGATATAAATCCTGAATGCTTCTCTTTACAGCACCCATTTAAACAACACATTGAATAAACAATGCGTCACATCACATGAAACAGTGTACACAGTGACAAACGCAACATGGTACAAGCATTTTACGTGCACGTGGACACATGTCTATCTCCTAAGAAAAACACACTAATAGTGATACACAACTTACAAGCAAGTACAGAAATTAAATCATAAAATTAAATTTTCTCAAATGAATTGTTATTGAAATATTGATTAAATTTGTCTGTTGATAAAAGTGTGTGCATGGTGTAGTATTTTTATATATACTGTATTTGTAGAAATCCAGTGTGAATAAATATAATTAAGAGTGTAACAGCATAAATAGAAAATATACATATATTGTATATAATGTGTCACCGCATTTCACATTTAGGTATTTCAGTAAGGTGTTGTATTTAATCAGTTCAAGGCTTTTGTATACAAAAAAATACATTAGCATGGGCAGCTGTAGTCTAATTAGTAAGTAAACTTCTCTTAATAAAATCAGAACATGAGATGTCATTACAATGATGGCCAACCCACGTGTCCATGTGTGTCCAGGAATCAGGCGAAGCAGTACGGGTGTTCTACTCAGTAGACTATTCTTCATGAAGATATTTTAGCATATTGCCAATATTATAGTAAAACTACATATGGCACAAAACATCATTGTGCAAAATCAGGATTTTGGCACTTGAATGTATGAGGTAGCAAAATAATCTCTATTTACATTGTATAATCACACTTTTCATGGCATCTCTTGCCAAAGTTCAGTCATAGTTAGGCAGTTTACCAAACAAATATGAGGCTAGACTGCCTAAACACTTCCAGCAATTGTTTGGCACCAACAGCAAACCTGATCATGTCATGAGAGTGCGGCAGTTTGATCGACCTAAAGTCAGTTAATCAGTCACACTGCCAGCACCAGAGTTGATCTGCACAGGCGCAAATCTAGCTAATCCTTGATGTCTTTGATGACAGTCACCTGGGAGATGGTCTTCTTGACCCGCAGGGCGGTAAGTCGAGCAGCAGCGTTGCCATACCAACACTCTCTCATAAGCTTTCCCATCACACGCAGAGCCTAGTGAATCAGAAAGATATTATTATAGCTAGCTATAGAGACTAGTTGATGATATAATATATTTGTCTGGTAATCTTCAGTCTTCACACTGACAATGTCAAGTTGTTTGTTCTGTTAATTCTGAGCAAGACACTGAAAACCTGCATACTACTGCTTACTCATTGATTTAAGGAGAAAACTCAAAAATGTAGTGCCTTTATTAAAAAGGCACTACATTCTACTATAAATTAGTGCTTTTTCCTTTTTCAGTAGGTAGGTGTAGTGTAGGTAACACAGACGTTTTGAGACAGCCGCAGATTTCACACATTTCTGAATCGAGTTTGATAGTATCTTTGGGCTAAACAAGCCTATGAACTCAATTTAACTTGCATACCTAATAGTTTTATTGACCCTAATAAACTTTATTGAAAATGTATACCCTAGCATTGAAAATATATTTTCAGTAAATAATATTATTATTATTATTCAGTCACCTCACAGCTTTGCCACTGGTTAGGAATGTTGGGTCTAAGTTTCTGATCACAGACCACCTTTCTCATATCCTCGATGGAGGGATCTGAAGGCACCAGGTCATAATAAGGCAGCTGAAAATCCTCGTTGAGTCCTGTCAACACAAAAAACTAGTAAGTAACCGTAAAACATTTATGGAACACACAAACAAAAAGTTGTTTCATTTGACATTGATGATGCAGTGAAAATCCTACCAATCCTACAATTACAGAACAAGTGCAATAACATTTTAAGAGAACAAATTACCATGATCAAATTATATATCTGTGAATATTAACATAAGCATGCTAGCGTGTGTGTGTACTCAAGTGTGTATGTATGGGTTAAGGTACCCCTGACTGAGCATCTGCGAGCCAGTTCCCAGAATACCAGGCCCAGAGAGTAGATATCCGCCCGCTTGAATGACTCAAAGCTGTTCATATTGATCGTCTCATCCAAGATCTCTGGAGCCATGTACCTGCACAGGACACACTCATCAAGGTCTAATTAAATCAAACAAGCTTGTTTACTACCAACTATTTTATATTTTTCTCATAGACCAAGTTTCTCATCTCTCAATGCAGGGCTTTGTCATAAGCTTCAGGGCTTTTAATTGTAAATGCACATTAATTGTCATGATTAACCAGGAGCAATTGCAAAAAAATTTAAGTTAAAGTGTAAGGTAAAGTAAAGTGTTTTCTCAGGAAAGCTTGCTAACTTCAAACTCAAATCAAAACAAAAACACCTTTCCCAATGACATAGGGTACTCCATCAGAAGCTCCACATTGGAAATGCATTGTGAAGGCTAGGATATTGTTGTTGTAAGCTGTGTTCGCCACTTTGTGTTCCTATTTCCTATTTACGGAGCCTGGTAGGTGTAGAGGTACCTGGTTATGTTTTCAGCGTGCACAGCAAACAGTAAGATTGAGAGGAGATAATTTGTGAATTTGACAAAAAGTGTATTATATAACAATCGCTTAGTTACTATACCTTTAAATTGGATTGGAAAGCACTAAATTTAAGTTAATGGACAATTTCTGTCAACTTATATGAGATATGTTTACATGTGCAGCATAATAATTTGCAGTTTAATAAAATAGATGTATGGGTGTACACTCTATAAAAACAGAAAAGGTAGCTGAACATACAGTGGTAAATAAATTGACATAAATAGAAATATTAAAAAAGAGCAGAAATTTCACATTATTTTCCTGTAAGGTTACTCTGATCATTTATTACCTTGAAAAAAAAAACTCCTGAGCTAAAAAATTGTTAAACATCGGTTTCACCTTGTAAACAAGCTCACTGGTGGCTATTCACTCGTCAAACCCCAAAATAAAAGCAATGTCTATGTGTCCTTTAGTTTCAACATTGCAACATATAATATTATTAACAATACGATATTGTGGTTCTGCACCAGAGCATACAGTGGAAAAATATAGTGCAATGTTGTCATTATGTTTAGGCTCTGTTAAAAAGAAAGACTATAATGAAATAGGTAAGCCCAATGCATTATAACAGCAGACAGACAGGTGTATATGGTATCGTGGTTTTATGTCTTCTGTCGTCAAGCTCGATTTTGTGGCCTTGGCAACCGCTGATGTCACATCACAACATCAGTAACAAACACAGCTAAGAATAGCAGAAGGCCAATGGGTCCAGTGCAGTGTTTCTCAAATGTGGGTAGCTGGGTACCTACAGTATGGGCACCGGGAGGTTTTACAAAGGTACATGAGAAAGATTAAACAATATATAATTAAAATGTTTATAAATCATAATAATAATTGAAATAGTTTATTTAAACAGTAATCTTAATATATTTAATACAGTGAAATTGTGTGTTGTGATGAAGCCTAATAGACGGTTAACTATTGTGATTTTTAATGATCATCATCTCAGTGTCATAGCTTCCCATACTAGAATAATGCATCCACAAAACTATATCTGTAACAAAACAAGTATCAGTCAAATCTACTCATGACAAGGGGTGGTCTAAATAAAAGTTGTATTTATTTATTTATTTATTTATTTAAATTTAATTAATAAATGTTTTCCCATTTAAAACTAATTATTTGAAAGTAGGCACAATTGCAAAAGCTGAGCCATAAATGGAGAAATATTTATAAACTGTGTGAAATGAGGACACCACATGTTATATTGGAGAAAGAAAAAAAAAATTAAAACTAATAAGTCCCCTACTCCTACCACATCTTAAACTTACATCACATTAACTCCCAACCGCTTCCATTACCACAAAAAAGAAGGCCTTATTATCATCAGCCATCTTTGTAAAGCCTTACATCTTTCTCAGATATGAAACAATGAAGTTCTTGTTTATGCTAGTGACCTCCGCTAGCATGCAATAAGCTTCAAAGTGTATACATTTAAAGACCTCAGGCTCTCAAACCCTGTCCAACTTTGTAACAGTTATATTTGTGTTTTATTTTTTAAGTGTTATATCTTCCTTGTTTGCAAATATACAGTACATGTCTACATTAGTGCTAATAATAGCTCCATTCTACCTCTTGGTTCCAACTCTGTGGTTGGACGGTATATCTATGGTGTTGGTGATGGAGTCATGCTTCACTGCCAGTCCCAGGTCAGCGATGACTGCTGCGCCATTCCTCTTCACCAGAACATTCTTAGACTTTATATCTCTGTGGGCAATCGCAGGCTTCCCTGAAAAGCAGCAGGTTAAACAGGATACTGTACACCCTTTTTAGGGAAGGACACTTTGGTGTAATGATACATGTACTATAACAGTTTTCCATGACAGTAATTCCTCTATACACATATGGCGTAGCTCAATGCGTCCGCGTAGCTTGCGTAGACTATGAACCAGCCCTAAGCCTAAATCCACCTTCTTAGAGTCTTACCCTGAGTGCCTATTATTTCCATGTGGAGATGTGCCAGGCCACTAGCAATGGAGGATGCCAGGATGACCATCCCTTCCACAGAGACAGTGTACCTGTTTAGGTAGTCGAACAGGGAGCCATGCTCATGGTACTCCGAGACCAGCCACAGCTGGGTCCACGAGCCATTATCTGCACACAACAACACTGTTTACACACATGTGGAGCACCTGCACATACGAGAATCACAGAGCTTTCTTTGTATACAGTCATCAAGCGATAAAGAGAGTGTGCTATTCTCAGAAATGGCAGCCGTGCCTTTGTTGTCAGCAGCTACGAAGCCCAAGATGTTCTCATGCCTCAGCATGATGGTCTGATAAATCTCTGCTTCCCGGAACCATGACCTCTCATCTCTCGAGGAGAATATCTTCACTGCCACATCCTCCCCGCGCCACTTCCCACGCCACACTTCACCGAATCGACCCTTCCCTATGGCCTCCTGCAGGACGATGGTGCGAGCTATGGTCCTCTGGACCAGCAACGGTAGCCCTGCCGGACCAAAACGGAAGGCAGTATTAGCAAAACCTTCAGTTACTTTAGAGCTAAGGTGTTCTGGGACATGTTTTTGGCCACAGTTACGAGTAAAGCTATACTAAGTTCCGTGAACCTGCAAAAGATTATAATGGAATCCAAACAAAAACGAAGTTTGAACTCTGCTCTCAGGCTTCAGGAGAGGAGCTCTATGGCCTGAAACAGAAAACAAACCAAACAGAGGCCACACTAACAAACAAAGTAAATGGATAATTAATTGAATAGACATTACAGGCCAGGAAAGAGCTTAAAAAATGGCTGAACATCAAAGTATTTGCAACAGAGTTTTTTTTTTCTACCATTAATGTTGTATAGGTTAGGTAGATGTACATGAAAATACTGTCAAATATCAAATTATGGGAAATATTGAAAATGGCACATGTAAATGAATAAGTTTAAATAAGTAATAGGCTACTTGTTTTCCATCCATAAATAATGACCAGGGGTCTCATTTATAAAAGTGTGTGTAGAATTCACACTAGAATGTTGTGTACGAACGAAAAACAAAGTGCGTGAGCACAAAAATATTCAGATTTATAAAATCAAAGCAAATCCCACGCCAGTTTTCCTTTATAAATTACAACTTACTTTACATCTAGCGTACGTGATCGAGCGTCTTGTCCCACCCAATTAACGCCCACACTTGCCTATAAATGGTCACTGAAACTCCCTGAATAAATATTAATTGATGACTGCAATGATGGGAAAACCCAACAGAAACTCGACAAAAGTTATTTCACCCAATCACTAGAAATTCGTGGTTAGTGGGGAATTCATTATAGACAAACATTTTGTCAAGTTTGAGATACTGATCTAATATGACTTCTACAATTCTCTTCCATCCAACACCAACAAAAGGCACGAAGACGTTCATATGTAGCCAAGATATAGTTGAAAGTAACGTGTAGGAAAAGCACACCCATGCATTTAACTTTCATGTATTGTTTACCATAGATTTAGCATAAAAGCAAGGCATTCGATGTGGAACGTTCTGTAAGGGTGTCCAACCAATATCATAATTGTTGTATGTATCAATTCAGTAGGTATTGTTCCATAACATGGTAAAACTAATAAGGCCAACATTAAAACACACACACAAGGCAATGGATTTTGGGGAAAGGGGGTGTGGCATAGTGCTGTCAAACCTTTTGAGAGAACAAGAGATATTCTACAATGTTTTTTTGCTCCAAAAAATAATAAATGTTATTGTTTTACACATTTTTAGCTCAGCTGTCTCACTGTACTAATAATAAATAGCCTATATTTAAAATTCATAGTTTAGGTCTGGCGACGTCACTGCTGTACGAGAGGTTATATTTCGATCTACTTTTCAAAATGTTATTAATTTCAAAACATCAAGTTTCTTCCTTCTGCCATTGGAGTCGCAATTTCCCCATTTTGTCCAATTTTTGTGCATACGCATGGTTCAAAGAGTGCATTCTCCCGTCAAGTCCGTTTTTTATAGATCACAACCTTTGCATGCAAAGTGGGGTACGCACATTTCTAGACCCGTTTTGTGCATACGCAACCTTTATAAATTGAGACCCCAGACCATTTTCACCTAATGTTTGAATGTTGTTATTTGACAATGGTTGCAGAGATGTTTGCAGGACTTACATTAATGCATAGATTTTGATGCCCATAATATGCCAATTATTGCAAATTTCTTGAACAATTTGCATAAATTAATGCAGGTTTAAAGTTAAGGTCAAAGCCTTACCCATACTTGATTTTATGTTAAAACTACTAAGCCAAAGCTCAGGGCCATGGACTATATCTCTCTTACCAGAGCCAGAGCCAGATGTGCTCATGTCACAAATCAGTTCTTTTAGACACTTGTCGGGAGACATGAGCATCTGGTCATCCAGGGGGTCTTCTGCATCCTGTTGGCTGGCTCTACCGTAGGCACAGCACTGGCCTTGCACAGCAAACACCCCAAGCAGAACGCCCACACAAAGCAGGCAAAAGGGCACCACAATCACCACCGCTAGTTCCAGTCTGCCCCAGCCAGGCTCTTCCAAAGGCTTCTCTGTTAACATACATGGACACAGGACAATTCACAATATAAAGGCACCATTTATTGTCATTCAAATACCCATGTGGGGAATAATATCCCCAAATGCTAACTGTTATTGCAAGAGAATAGAAGAATATTATATCTAGAAAACATTTTCACTGTAACGATTGCGACCTCTAGTGGTCCATATTCATGATAATACATTTGCATTTATGTTACAGTAACTAAATGTATGATCAAGTGAGAAGGCACTCCAAATCTTGTTGTCTTTTTACTGTAGCTAGATTAATCTGTGAAAGCTAGGAGGTCATTCAGTCTTTATGAGAAGGAAGGATGAGGCTCTTTTGGTTCCTTCCTACCATTAAACAATGTCTAAAATATACACATACATTTGAAATAGTAGTGTTCTGATCTACACCGTGATACGGGATAATAATTTGTGTTTTGGAAAAACACTAATCTCTGACATTTCTAACGCTGTCCTTGGATCTGTCTGTGGGTGGAAAACCTGCCCGCAAAGAGAAATATCATAGGAGCTCAGTGTCTGTTAAACATGGTGTGTTCATATGGTATCTTGATGAGCTGTAAAGAATATGGTGAAAATGAGATCAATCAAGTGTATTCTAAGAACATTTAGTGTATTTAGTAGTAGATTTTATGTTATGTTGTTTTCTTGATACAAGTTGTGGAATGTCTTTATCAAAATAGACTTGCAACATCTACAGAATGATGGTTTACTCTCTGAAGAGACTGAAGAGATCTGAACTAACCCACAATTATGTATTTCACCAGACAGCTTTAACCTTTTGCCTAGAAGGATTTCTTCACGTCATGTCCGAATAGAACAAGGCAGACTGCAAAACAAGTCAAGCCTCCTCTTTCCTTTGACCTATAGAACATTATAATATATTGCAGGGTTTGCACCTATGTTTTTTTCTGGGTAAACATTTTGAAATTAGAAGGTAAAGGAAGCTTAAAGCCAAATGATACTTCGTACAATGTAGTGACAGTGTTTTAAGGTTTAAGTATTTATTATAGAAATATTTACAGCATCATGCTTCTGAACATGTTTTTCAAAACACTGGTCGAGGATTCAGTATTGGAGGTTCTGGGAGGTGTGTCGTGGATTGGGTTATTTAGTGCTTCTGTGGTGTCGT
>JAODUH010044568.1:8139-45040 GCA_027564835.1 Typhlichthys subterraneus
CCCCCCCCCCCCCCCCCCCCCCCCCCCCCCACCACTTGGGTGGGCTTGGGTGGTAGAGACACTTTGTTCTCTATGTAAACATGATTGGATGTGTGGCACACATTCACACATTGCCTAGTGACAGAGGGAAATGCTGTTCTGTTCACTAGGGCACTGTCCTACCTGGCATGTAAATATGTGGACAAATGATTTCGCTCAGCAGTGCGGTGCTGTCATCTCGCACCTCTGAATATTGTATTGGCTCCTGATAACAGGTTGCATTTTGCATAAGGCTCGGCTCCTACACCGCATGTGTATGCTAGTGATGACAAACCGGGTTTTATTTCTGTTTGAGTTTATTAGCTTGTGTATAAGCATGCAGTAATTCTCAGTGTGTAACCACAAAACCACAAATGATTTTCATCACTATCATAGCACCATTTTGGGCAGGTTATCTCTGCTGGATAGTGTAAATAGTACCTGATGTATTGTGTTACACCACAGGTAGCTGCTTATAGTAGACTACAGAAAATGCACATGAAACCAGCACAGGAGGTTGTTTCCAACTAGAATATAATGTCATTTTGTCAATGGTATGAGACTGGCTTACATATTCTGCCTATATCCATTTCTGTAATTAACATCCTTATACAATAGAATGCACCGTTCAGTTAATTCACCTTGAAGTTAACTCATGAATGAGGTTTGACCTTTTGCAGGCATGATCTAATAAGCTTTCTCATTAGGGCTGCGGGTCTTTGTGAACCGCTTGTTATTGTCAAGGCATCTCAACCCCAAAAAGCGTCTCTGTGAACGGGTCACATTTCAGAGAGCTGCCCGCGGTGCTGCCCCAGCCACCCAGGTTAATTGGGCCTTCAAGAGCTTCATTTACATTCGACCCAGCGAACACCATCTTTAACTTCTCTATCCTGCGTGTCATCCGGACGCTGCCTGGATTGCCTGCGCGTCGCCGCTGCCGCTCCAGCGTAATTGTTTTGTGCAAGAGGAACACAGCTGCTGCGTGACTAACACAAATCTCTGTTCTGCCGTCTGAAGCGTTAATGATGGATTCCTGTCTCTGTGGTAGAATTAATTGTACACTTCCCCCCACCCTGAGCGATGACTCACTGACGCCAGCTCTGCTTTGCTTTTCCACGCAGCGGAGACGACTTGGAGACGGACTCAGAGGTGGAGGACCGCGTGGATGGAGTTAAGACGTGGTTGTCCAAGAATAAGGGTTCTGCCAAAACCCTGTCAGATGAAGGAAGACTCAAGAGCACGAGGTTGGTGTGGTCAAACACAAGCCATTAGTTTTCATTCTGAATGACATCAATATGATTGATATTTAAAGTGCATTTTATATTATTTACAGTACTGTGTATTTACAGTTAAATAAAAATTAGGGTTAGGACATGGGTCAGGGGTAAACTTATGCTAAAGATGGATGTAAAGTACTTCAAAGACAGGAATGTTGGGTAGTTGCTTTTGTTTATAGTGCAGCATAGGTTTGTACTGTATTTGGGTGGTTGAGGTATTCCTTGGCACTTAAGTGAAAATTGTAAGGGTTGTTGTGTTGTTGGTATATTTTATATAGCAATATAGTTGTTATAACTTATTCCCACTGCACAGCAGTTTTTCAAAAGGTGAGAGCGGGATGAACATATAAAAGTATAAAGACCCTAAAACATAATCAGAAGATTTATGTGACAGATTTTCATCTGTATATCAGTTTAAAGCACCCTCGTCCACCGAATGGGGGATTTTTATTCGAACTGGGCCATCACTCAGATTAATAGCGGAATAAACGGTGCCATGCAAATGCAGCCAGAGACAAGGCTTTCCTTATTCACAGGCTTTAAAGGCCCAGGGTTAGCTAGGCCAGTGAATGACAGAGGGGTGAATATTTGATATGATTAGGTGTCAGCTCTCGCAGTCATCTTTCTAATGACAGGAGGCGGCGGGGGGAAACGGCTGCTGTCACATTTATTAAAGTGTCCTGTGGCCAGTTGGCACGTTGCGCTAAATCGTACTTCTGAATCAGCTGGATAGCTCTTCCCACACTGGCTGATTACCTTTCCAACGGTATGCATACCGGCGATAGCCCCGCCATTATTACACGGCTTATCTCGTCTGACTTTACGCTGAGGCCAAGGACACATGCAAATGATACAAGGGTTTAATGTACTGTAAAGGTATACAATGCAGGCCTACGCTTGCAGCCAGTGCACATCCTAACAGGATCAGCATAGCTCTTACTTACTTACTTAGTGTTACCGAAGATGAAATAATATGGTTTACAATAATCAGTGGTCTAAAATAACCGATTATTCTGAGAAATTGATACTTTACCTGTCTGTTTCCTCTCTACTCCCATGAATGTAATGCATATACTGTTTGCACCGCCACAATTTCCATGACTACCTATCCTATCTTCTTTCCATCTCTTTTGCTCTGTGTGTCTATCACACGTAATCCCATCTAGAAGCGCAGCAGGCGCACACAAAAAGGAGGTGAAGGGGGGTAAGGAGAAGCTGAGCGACGGGGGGAGGGAGGGGAGAGAGGGGAGAGAGGGGAGAGAGGGGGAGCAGAGCAGGTCCACGTCAGCGATGAGCACCCTGAGCTATCGGAGACGCTCCACTCTGAAGGACTCCATCGGGGGCACGGGCGACGAGACCTTCCTGTTTAGCGCCTTGAAGGAGCAGCCAGACGTCCCGGGCCACGCCCCCCCGCCGCCACGGGGGGGCGGGCCAGGAGGCAGGGCCAGGAGGGGCCCTGAGACCCGCCGGACCACCGCCCCGGACGCGGACCGCGACTCGGCGGCGCCCTCCCTGGCGAGCCCTGGCAGGGCGTCCGCCAGGGGGCGGGGCTTGGATGACGACGACGACGACGACAGGTCGGAGGTGAGCAGCGTCAGCCGTTCCAGCCCGGGGCCGCTGCGCTGCAGTGCCTCCTGGAGGGAGGACGGGCGTAGTGGCTCGCGGGCCTCGCTGGCTCACAGCTGCGGCCTCAGCGAGTTTGGCGTGCGCCTGGACGACGAGGACGAGGACGCGCTGAGCACGGCGTTCACAGCGGCCAGCTCCTCCTACAGCCCCCGCTCGCTCAGCCGCAGCTTCTCCACCCCTGCACAGCCGGGGGCGGGGCCGGGGGACGTCGCCGTGGACACCAAGCCCGTCACCCACCGCAGCTACCTGGACCCTGAGCTGGAGGCAGCCATCAACGAGGTGCTCAGCTTCAAGCCCATCAAGTTCAAGCGCAGCAAGATGCACGACTCGGAGGGGGAGGGGGAGGGGGAGGGGGAGGGTAAGAGCCAGCGCGGGCCCAAAGGCGACGATGAAACACCGGGACGTCCCGGCGGAAGCAGCGGTGGCTGGACCCCAAGCTCCCCCCGCGGCCGCAAGGCGGACAAGAAGAAAGCCTCCGAGTCGGAGAGCTCGCCCTCCGGAGACCGCCACAGCAGGAGGAGCTCCCGCGGGAAGAAAGCCAAGAAGTCCAGGAAGGGATCCAAGAAGAAGGTGAGCGAGTCGGACTCCTCCTCATCCTCCTCCACCTCCTCCTCCACCTCCTCCTCCTCCTCCTCCTCCGACTCCACTGTCTCCTACCGCAGCGTGAAACGGGGCTCCACCCAGAAGAAGGCCGTGGCTTCTGACGAGGAGCCTGCTGGTCGCGGGGGATCCAACAAGAAGCACGGGAAGACCAAGGAGAAGAAGGTGGACAGCGTGTTGATGAAATACCTCTATAAGCCAGACAGTGATTAGACCCGGCAGATGAAGGTGATGCTTGGCGTGATTCTAACCAGACGTGTGCAGTGGATGGACGTTTCGCAGCATGCTGCTAATTTAACATGCTAAACCGGACTGTTTGTGTGTTTGTTGACGACTCTGGGATTCTACACGCTTGATATGTCATATGGGAGTTTTAGTCTTTTTCAAGTCAACATAAATGATTATTCTGCTTTCGGTTGTTTATGAGATAAACAGGAGGCATCTTTTCCCCAGGATTTGAATGTGCCATTTTTCTTTTCCTCCCTTAAAGCACCAGGAGAGCACCAGTGTAACTGTGCGATTGCCGACATTGGTTTGCACTTCTAAATGACTTTAGGTATCAACGCGGACATCAAACTGCCTGCCAGAGACTCATAATCCTTACTGTAATTATGAAAATGTGCGGAGAATTATAATATTCGAGATTACTCTCTTGCGTGTATCGGTCGCCTTACGTTTCACTCTTTTTTAGATAACACTTTGAAAGTGGTCCTGTAAGACATGCAGAAACTAGACGCGTAGCGTGCTGCCTTACTGTCTTGTGAAGATAGATTGTACCTCTGCACGTGAGAGTGCTGCTTCGTGTTGTTTTTGACACTGTGAGAAATCGAATTTAGAAACAGTGACATCTGGCCTGATGCACCCAGAGCCACGTCATTGTGTGCATGTAAAAATGTATTAGTCAGTCAGGATAGTGTGACAGACATGTTTGACACAAATGATGAATCATTTTGGATTTAGGACAGCTTTCTGATTTGACAAACAATACATAGTATATTAACAAGACGACCTATAATGACTTATTGCTACATGAATAATTATGGATAAGAGATGAGAACCCCTTCTTCGACAAACCTCAGCTGAGCTGCGAACCGACTTGCTCTTCACCTTAGCCTTTGTGTCATTTATGATGTAACGCTTACAGTATCCCTGTAAACCCTCAGTTTAAATGTTTTGTCTCGCATAGACTTATCTACTGTATGCTTGATATTCACACACTATTGTCGCCGTGTGTCAAGGAGGCTGTTGTTTTCTTGTGCAGTTTAAAGCACTTCCGGTTTGACCTCTGCTGCATGTTATGTTGCTGCGATTCACCTGGAACGGCCTTAACAACTGAAACACACCTCAAGTACGCTTTTTAATCTACCGCTGACATCTAACCTAATGATCTGTTCATTTATGTGTGTGTGTGTGTGTGTGTGT
Source organism: Typhlichthys subterraneus (assembly GCA_027564835.1). Taxonomy (NCBI): domain Eukaryota; kingdom Metazoa; phylum Chordata; class Actinopteri; order Percopsiformes; family Amblyopsidae; genus Typhlichthys; species Typhlichthys subterraneus. Next base: position 13,083 of record JAODUH010044568.1, read on the forward strand.
GTGTCTACTACCCCTCTATAGTCCGCCACAATACCGCAGACACCTCTGTGTTGCCAGGTCGGGTGAAGAGGAAGAGGCGGATAAAGGACCCAGCGGGCAGCCCCTGAGACACAGTGACAGTGGAGGCACAATGGCGGAGGCCATAGCTTGACCTGCGCTCGTCTTACCTTAATGATACCGGGCTCACAGGGAGGACACGTTTGCTCTATGATGCTCATCTGGAGCCAACAAGGCCATCTACATCCGCAGGCAAGGGCAATGAAGAGGGTGTTATATAGCCCCCGTCGAACCATCATTTGTATCATAGTTTGCTGTGCCCACCGGGCTAATGCTTCCACAACAACCTTTGTATTTATTTAATTAAGTATTGAAGTTAGTCAATGGCTCCTTTAGCACAATCCACAAACTAATGGAGAGACTTTTTGCCGCTGCTTTATATAAGAGAAATGCCTTTTAGGGCATATTTAAACTATCCTCTACACTGATGTTTGAAAATGTATCTAAGGGCCTTTGCCAAGAGGATTTAGATAAAATTGCTCATATTCCACAAGAAGGTCCGGCCAACTATGAAGACTGTTTTATCTCATCTCCATTACTGTAGGTTAGTGCTGTACAGTAGAAGCCAATGAACTTGTGTTCAGATAATACTTCTTTCTAGAAATCTTCCTTTGACTTTAGAAGTTTTCTTGAGGGAACCACCAATTCAGACAAATCAGTTGTAAAATGAATGGAAACATACAGTAATACTCCATGGTATATATAAAGATTCTTTATCAACTATTACAGTTAAGTGTTTTAACTTTAAGTTAATGTCAACCAAAGTAATTTATATTTTTCAACAACTTTAAGTTAATGTAAACCTGATTTTCTGATAAAATTATTTTAATGATAACAGAAATAATATTTGACACTCTTCATGTGAACTTTGTATAATATTTGTTTAATTGAGTTAATTAACAGAATTATGGGGAATATATTACTGTAGCTTTTTATGTTTTTCTGTAAGAATCTGCAGGGCGGTCTTCCCATCTCACTATACAATTATATACAACCTATGAAAGCAGAATTGTTTGAGTCAAAACTGAACATTGTTTAATATGTGGCTGTGTCTGTTTTAATTGGCCACAGCAAAATGTGGTTTCCCCATTTTCACAGTGCCAAATGTATTAGCGCCATGTGCGCAAAAGAAAGAAATTAGACAAATGTGAATGATGCCAAAGAGAAAAAAATGTATCCAAGGGTTATGGTCAGTACCCTGTAAAACACCTTTAATTATTACTGTAAGTGTTTATTTACAGCCAGTTCCAGTTTGAAAAGGTTCCAGAAGTGGAATGTACATGGCCGTCTTCATATGAGGCCATGTAGAGGATACATTTAATTCAGCACAGATTAAAATCTCCCACCAAGGATAATGATATGAAATATTCACCAGGATTCAGTGAAAACAATGGGACCAGTGAACATGTTGTCAGTCCTTGTTTTAATTACTGAGAATGAAAAGACTCCTGTTTACTTGTATCATGTTACTTATCTTTATAGACATACAATCGTGGGATATTGCTGAAGTATCTCCAAATTAAAATTGACAGTTTGCTTTCTAACCTCATTACCATTGTCTCATTTCAGATTCACAGTAACAACAGCATCTTAAATCATTTTTGTCATTGCCCGAGTACTTGGTAGTACTTATAGTATACTATATGCATTTGGCCTTATAAGGAATGTTGACATATATGCTTGTGATTTTATGAATTTTAAACTATGTAAATTTTGTGTTGGTAGAATTCAATAAGGAAGCACATACTATAAGTGTGTGTGTGTGTGCAGTGTACTGTATGTGCACGTGCGTACATTGTTTGCTCATGTGCAATAGAACAAAAAAGCGTTTGACTTAGAATTTGCATATAATCTTAAAAGAAGCTTATCTGCATATGATTTCTCATTTTGTGTGTTTTTCTTTGCTTTATTCATAAAATAGAGGAGACTTTAATGTCTGTACCTCTGAATAGTTTTGTTATTCATAAAATGGGGGAAAATATATATACAGTATATACTATTTGAAATTGCATTACACTGGAGCTGGCTTTAAACATAATGTTTAAATTGTATGTATAATTCATAATATCCTTTAAAACATGCTTGACTATTTTAATTACAGAACAACTTGCCATTTGTGATACAAGTGGTTTTTGAATTAGTTTTATAATAAATAAAACCAGCTGTTTGTTTACAGCGACTATGATTGTTTTAATTTAATGGATAGTTACTTGAATGGCAATTCACCTCAAGTTTGTCATCGTTAGAAGTCTTTAGAGCAAGCGAGATGAAGAGAATGTTTGATGACAACAAGCAAAATAATTCATTGATGTACTTGATTAATTTTACCGCCTCTGCAAAAGAGTTTTTCTTCTGCCACAATATCCCTGTTTGTTCCTCGGGAGACTACAGAGGAAACAAACAATTCATTGAAATGATTAATTTGCAGCTGCTTGGAAAGGCAGAAGATGCAGAGAACATTGCTTCAACAATGGCTCATACGTTGGGATAGTTAATTTTGCTGTGACACACACACGCACTCACACACAAAATTCTCAAAACAAAAGATCAAAAAACAACATTGTCTTACATCAGTCTGTATTCGACATAGGCCAGAAGCCAAGGGGTGGATGGTTGTAGATAACTTGTTTACATTCATCCTGATTGTGTTTTGCTTTAAAAAATATATTCACCCCATACAGACTTGAAATTATTTCATATCATTTAAATCATATATATTTTATACGATAATATACTGTATACTATTTTCAAAAAAATATTATTCAGTATTTATGATATGTTTATTATTACAAATGTGTGAAATTATCTTAAACTGGCTCTATATGACATTTTCTGCCACTAAGCACCAGAATCAAACCAAACAAATCGTGGCCATAGAGGCTATAAAAACAAAGGACAGAAGAACTCAGACAACAACCCTCACTACAGTATATCTGCTCAGGGTGCATTTGCTTCACTTTAGGAAATAGCTATTTGCTGCTACAGTATATTAATGTTTTTAAAAAATGATACTTTATATACTGTAAATAAATAGTATATATTGTATTAACTGTATATGTTTATATCTTAATATTTGTATCCAAGAATGTATGTAGCCTACATACATTTTTATTCTATTACATTATTTGTGGTGGTCACACATACTAAGCCTATTGGTTCTCAATAAGGTTGAGAACCAATGTATTAAATAATATTTTATTTACCCATTTAATGTGCATTCCTATCCATAGCCTGTATGCCAGTTAATATTTGCTAATATTTTCCTCCACTGTATCCTCTGGGTGGCTGCATGTTTCTTCTTAAAGGCTTTCCGTTGAGTGGCGGATTAAATTCAGCTCTCGATTTTACTTATTTTGGCTCTAATGTTGCTTCACAAGCCACTGGAGCAGGGAGCCATTAGCCCGCCCAAACACAGAGCAAGTCTATATTCATGGGAGCCACACTGTTATTAAGACTGAATGGTTTGGCCACGCATCTGCCAAACAAGACATCTTGTGTGGTATTACACACATTGTGTGTGGCTAATAGTTCAAGTTTCAGTAAAAACGATATTGACTTCACTGACAATATGTCACGCATACTGTACGCAAACTACATTCTCGTGGCGAAACACAAAAGATGAGAAACAGCCAAAACGGAGCATGATGACTAATAACAACATTCTGTGTCACTTTAAATGGTGAGCAGGCTATGTTTGAGCAAATAATCCATCTCTGCATTTTGACCTTGGGTGGAGGCCATCCTGACAACCGCTAGCCTGTGGTGCTTCAGTTGGTATGTGCGTGCGTGTGTGTGTGTGGAGGGGGGCGCGGGGGGTGTTTATCACGTGCAGTCCTCCACTATTAGTGCTCCCAGTTTTCTGCTGGTTGCCTGCTGTCAATAACGCACTGATTGGAGGCACTGGGACATTGCCTGCAGGGACCAGGTGAGAAAGCTGCATTCATTTGCAATTCCGAGATGAAAAGGCGCAGTAGAGTGTGCTGCTCGGGCGCCCTTTCCCTTTGTTTGCGCATATCATTTCCACTCTAATGAACACTGCAGAGTATAGTGGGGCCTTGTAAGAGGAGTCAAAGGTAGGCGCTAACATTGCTTACATTTTTCACAGGTCTCTGACTCTGCTGGGTTTTCAGGAACAATGACAACGTTTTCTCTCTGGGTGGGTCTTGGCAAGCAAGTAAATATTCTTAATGACTACAGAATATGGGGAAAATATTTGATTTCATTTGTATACCACTCGTCATGTCCAAGCAGAATGTAAGCCCAGGAAACAAACTGCCCAAATCCTTGGACTGTGAAAAGAAAATGTGACTGTTGTAATGTCTATTGCCAATTTCAGTGCTGGAACCTTCTCTCTAGCTCTACTCCAAATGACAGGTCAGAGCTCCCACCATGCACATGCACAGTGCTTATGACGCTGCAAAAGGGGACTTTCTGTGTGTGCGTGTGTGTGTGTGTCCGTGCACGTGCGTGCGTGTGTGTGTGCTACAGTAGTTTTGATTAAATCCTAGGATGTCTTCTGGATGTGCTCTGTGGCAGTCTGAGGGATTTGAGAAAGGGCCGCCCTTGTGGTCTATGCCAGTCAGAGAAGTGTTGCCTTGACCTCAGTGGCACCCCACAGCATGAGTTCAGCACTAGTCTCAAACTGACCTCTGACTGTCATGGTGTTTCCCTCCAGCTGTCTCTCTTTGAAAAGGCCCCAGGATTTCGCACTTTTGCACTGTAACATTACCGCTTGGGTGCATTTATGGACATTTGGGCTCCATTCTTGCTTGCATTGGGGTAAATGCAGGTTTAAAGAGATATTCCATATTACTCAAAGAGGTCGTATTTCTTTCCTTTATAATATTATAATGGTGTGTGTGTGAGTGTGTGTGTCCATTTGATAATTTCAACTTCATAGTTACTTTATTCATAAAGTAGTAAAAAAAAGTAAGACATGAAAATAAAGTGTAATGCAATGTTAGAATTAAAAACATAATTTTGCAATTATATGCGATTGCATTGAGGACACATATATTTCAACTGCAGTCAAGCTACAGTAGACTCATAGACTACCTGCAAAAATAGTTGAGAAGAGTTTTGAAAATGTAAATGAAAAAACTCTTAGTTTGTCCTCTCAAAGATTTTGAACGTATGGCAGTTGGACCCCAGCGGAGATGTGATGGTAATGTCAGGCTTGACTTTGAGTTTGTCTTTCAGCACGCTCCAGCCACAGCCCATGTGGTCTGGGGTCTGAGTGACAACCTGACATTTACAATCTCTCACCTTCGGGGTGTGGGCTATAGAGAGCACTACAAAATGATTTATTTGAGCGGATGGGATGGGACAGTGTAGTATTTCAGTGATGCTGCATGCTACCCTAATGCTACCACTTTAATCAAATGTACGTACAAATGTGACTTATTGTAGCTTGGCTATGGTAAATGTTGCCCATAATGCATTATTGTATTATGCGCGCGGACATATAATGCATTTCATATGTAACCATACATTTTTTCTCTGTTGATTCACATAATTAATGCATGTATACTGTATTATTCTTTGTCATCTGTATGTGTATTAAATAATGTACACTACAAACTGTGGCCGATTATTAAGTCATTACTCACTGTTATTATATTTCAAATATTCTATTGATATATATGTGGTAATGTTTTATTGTCTTTTGCATGAAATAACGGTATTTTTTTCTCTAATCCTCATCATCCCTTAAAAACAGTGTTTTTGCATACCAAAAGTCATAAGTAGCCTATAATGTGGATTGTATATACACAAACCATATTGTTCCACGCAATTATAGTCCTCAAATAAAACTAAAGTTCCAAATATTATAGGACATTTAGGACTAAAAGTCCTAACAAGCAAAAATGACTAAGTACCATCCAAAGACTATTTTCTGATAAAGGATAAGTCTAGTCAGGTTTATTTACAAAACCCTTAATCACATTACATTACATACATACATTACAAGGGCTGCACAGCACAGGCGACATTTCACATAGAAACAAATTGACACCCCCGCTACACTACTCTACCTCAGGAAAGGAAAACCCCTGAAAGAATATGTGGAAAATTGTGTTCCATTGCTAATGGACCACAAAAGGAAGGAATTGCATTCCTTCCCGAAAGGTTAGGATGCAATAGATTCAACAAATGGTTCTTATGCATAGAGTAATCTATAACAATGTATCCAGGCAAACAGAATGTCAAATATTGTACAAACAATTTCTATAACATTCAGTCTATTGTGCTGATAGCATGTACGAGGATATGTCCAAACAATAAGGTTGGGCTAATGCTATGTTTATCTTACTGTCAGTAATAGCATGTGAAAATCCATGAAAAAACTCTGGGGTTTTGGTCATCGTATGCTGACTAAATTAAATTGAAAATACAAAATGATGCCGCCCTTATCATTTAAAAACTGAACGTGCTTTATCACTGCTTGGGTGAAGTGGAAAAACAGTTTGGACCATGTTTACATTCACATACTGTATAGTCCACCATTGTTTGGTATATCGACATGTTCAGGAGTCAGACAATGGTGGAATATGGGAAAGCCATGAAACACGCAAATTGAGCCATTGTTTAGAATATTGACTTATTCTGAACAATGGTGGAATGTGCAATAAGAATATTTTGTACACATACGCCACCATTGTTCAGAATATTGACATATTCTGAGAAATGGTACGCACTGTGCATACACTATGTGAACATCGTGATTAATATTTGCTCAGCATGCATAACTAACTGCCATAATGGCCTTTTTCCACCTATGAATTTGGGTGCATGTAATCTCCACTCACCTCCACTCTCTATCAGCAGTCAAAGCTTGATAGGCTGTAGAAGTGGCACTGTGCCGTCACTCTTTCCCAGACAGCTGCTCAGGCAATGCCTTGCTGTACTGTATGTGCCTGGACACTCCCATTGCAGGAGCACAAATTAATCTTCCCCACCTGTCCAACAAGAGACCTCACACAATGACACATAGATTTCACCATCTTCGGCAGCAGCCTAATATACACCAACATACAGTATGATGTAGGGGGACCCTCACCTGCTGGCTGTTATTTTCTAGCTGCTTTTTCAATCTCTCTCACCATCAATGTGTGTGTGTGCGTGTGCGCGTAATCAAATGTAACAGTTGCAATGTGTAACCCATAGGCAAGTGTTTCAAAGACATTTGACGTCAAATAATTGCTGTGGTTAAAAACAGAACCATGTTTAAATAACACACACTTGGTACACTATACACTACAAAACAGCTATACTGAAGCTCTTCTGTTGTTTTAATAGTAAACTGTGGAGGAGTGACCCTGACTATTTTTATTTTACAAAGCTGGGAATCGCATTCAATTGCTTTAAACATTTCTGATAAATTCTTGAGAAAACAAATGTGAAGACTGCATTCACTGCCTTGCTCTCAAACCATGTGTTTGGAGTGTTTGGAGGATTACATTTTGGTCACAAGACACAGTTATAGATGGCAAAATGGTGTCCAGAATTAACTCCCCTATTAAAGATATAGTCAGCTTTTGCAAGCTAATTGTAAACACAATAACATTTTGGTCAAATTCACCAATATCTCCTCGCTAATAATCGGGATACTTCTGTAAATAGGAACATAAACCAAGTGGCGAACACCGCTTAACAAAGCTGTAGTAGCTAAAACGTTTTGCTTCACAATGCATTTCAATGTGTGAAACGTTGCTTATTTCAGAGGGATAAGATTTTGATTTGAGCTCGAAGTTAGCAAGCATTCTCGAAAATAACTAACCCTGCCTTTAAATGCAAATTATGAAGTTCAGCTGAGAAGGGGTTGTATAAAAACTGTTCACATAGACTTACAGTAAAAGTATGTATTACTTATGTATTACAAATGTGCCTCATATTCAGAAAATAGAGCCACAGTATAGCCAAGTGACTCCACCAGCTAAGCTCTATAAAGCACAGCTGGCCTACTAGTGTATTGTTAAAATAATGCTGTCTTGGATTGAAAATTGGCAGGGATTCCTCATCATCTCAATAGATATTTATGATGTCACCCTCTCTATCGTTTTGTTTGCTTCCATGATCATACCTTGACAATGGGCTGTGGAAAAAAAAAAAAAAAAAAAAATGTTTTATTAGATTATTAATATTATAGACCAACATTTTTTTTTTAAATATACAATCTATTTCCAACTTTCGGCAGATTTTCAAGACCTTCAAACTGAACATTCTGTTTCAGTGGATGTTAACTACATTGGCTATCTGAATGGATGTGGAAGGATAGGTCATTGACGATTAGTCATTGGTTATAATTGATGATTTCTTACAGTACAGAAATCATTTCACAGATGGGACTGGCTTGTTTCACATAATCATTCACATTCATTTAGGTGACATTACATATTTGACAGATTTCAAAATACATCCTGCCCTTTCAGGCCCCTTCAGACAAGACAACTGTCCGCATATCAAAGTTACTTTAAGGTTATTATTATTATTATATTAAGGTTTGCCTATACGACCCATGTTTGACATGTGATTTACCTGCTGCTTTTGTTCCAGTTAATTTGATCACAATTATATCATATCATAGCATAATACTGTGTATTAATGTAATGTCTCTGCATTTCTACAAGAGAGAAAAGTGACACCGTGACACACTGACTTTGTAAAATTCTAAAATGAAATATTGGTGCACCATTACATTATAATATCTTAAGATTGGTGATTGTATTCTTTTTTCTCCTTTTCACAAAATGTTCTTCACAAGCCCTTCTTTGAAGAAGAACTGCAAGTATTAGTAACCTATAATGTAGTGGCAGATGATCAGAAGCCTGAGTTATGTATTGATATATTTATGTATTTAATAATTTAGAAGTATTGTAACAAAATCTAATACAGGCTGCTCAGGTGACACAAGATGACATAACCATCCAAATTAGCCAAATATGCATTTACTGTACAGTCCATGAGGAATTGGAGAAGTTTTAATCAGAAGAGACACTACACGTAAACACGTACAGCTTTACCCATATAAGAAACTGGTATAGGCCATATTAAAAAGGTGTGCCAGACTCGTACTCCTACCGTAAAATAATTATCCATTGTTAATCGATACCTTATTTAATTCATTAGCACTATTGTTGCTGAGCAGAGCATTGAAGCTCTATCTCTTGACCTTTGCTGACAACACACTTGCCCTCAAATCCTTTATTAAGGCTTTTTAGCAATGCTGTCAGACAGCAGTGCTTCGATTGTCTGTCTTGAATATGCCAGACCAAATTGTATTCCTTTGTTCTGTCTGAAGCATTTTTCGTTCATCTACATAAGTGACAATTTTACATATTTTTTTTGTTTGATTAGAAGATTATGAAAATATTATTAAAATGGTCCTATGGATTCTGTACCCGACTCTGATAATAATATTTGTTCTATGATGGCATTTTGATCATGCCTTTTATGGACTGAACAAACCTGGCCATCCCCAATGTAAAACATATGGCAATTACTGTTATTATACACCATAATACACTAAACCACGAGGGACCTACCACTCTCCTTGCCATCCTTGCATACGTGTCATTACCTCTGCTATTAAAGATTAGTATTAATGTCACTATAATCCCCATACACACTCTTGATTTCTTAAAGAAATGAATTGTTTCAACCAGCTGGCTCAGGTTAATAGGCGATGTTTGCGCATTGACAGTCTAAGACAATACAGTATGCAAAACACTATATTAATTATGAGTGCAGTATGTAATTTTTGATACCCAGCAGGAGGTATGCTGGTTATAATCTTTATAATCCTGTTCTTTATTTGTCTGTTTATTTACAACATTGTAAAATTCTTTCCAGACACTACGTCTGTTCTGGTTGTGATAAAGGGTAATTTATTTGGCATGTAGAACTAGTGATCACCTTGATGATTACAGTAAACTGAATAGTTAGGTGTGATGGCTTGTTTTAATCAGAAGTTTGATGAATACACGTGAACGAGTTCAAATTGAAACAGAAAGCAGACTACAGTTTTCACCCATATTGTAAAAAAAAAACTAGATTCAGGTGAAATCTCACAATATTGTACACGTACACCTTAAATGTCAAGGAAGGGAGTGTATAAGCCATTGTAGATGATTGTAGGTCTGACTGATGTCAAGTGGCAAGAACGTGGTGGTAAGGTTATCTGGCAATCAAATATACCGTATTTATATATGAGAGAGAGAGAGAGAGAGAGAGAGAGAGAGAGAGAGAGAGAGAAAAGTAGAGAGAGATTTCACTTACATCTTGCAGTTGTCTCGAATGCAAACCTGTGCTCCAACATCATTGTTAAAACAGCTATTTTTAGTTATTTCATTGATTTTATTCTTATAGATTTTTCTCTGCGCATACAGTGTACTGTACATGTATACGTAATACAAGACTGACATACATGCGCATAGCTATAGGGTGCAGGGCTGCTGTTGCACTGGGGCCCGTGATGGTTTAGGGGCCCAGCCCGGGTCTCTATCATCAAAACTTTACCTGTGATTATTTATTACAGTTTACAAGCTTCACATGCTTTATAGCGCTATTTCATAATGCTACCATATTATGTTGCCTGATCTCAGTGGTTCATTAAGTAAGCATACAGGATCATTATACCAATTAGGTTATATTTCTCTAGAAACATATTAATTGCGTACATTTCTTTCAGTTTATTTGCAGTAATTGCTATTATATTTTTAAAAGATGTTTATGGGAACTCATCCAGGAGCGTGGAAATCCTCCTTAGAATCCTTAGTCAATGAAAATTTGCAGAGTGATTGGAAAAATTGTTTGCTTTATTGCTTTTAGATTACAAATCATGAGATGCCATACACATATACAAACATATACAAACACAAAAACCCTTCAAAGAGGTGAGTAGCCTATAGTCAATGCGATGGGCTGCCGTGCTCATTACATACATGCATCTGCTGCGTTGCTCTGTGTTGTTCATGGTACTGAAGGTTTTCTTTCATAGCGTTATATTACTGAATCTTGAGTTTATATCTTATTGTTAACCTATTATACATATGTTTTTATTAAAGAAAGTAGTATTACTTGACTGGAGCCAGTGTAAGTGCACATGCATGAGGGATGACAAAGGCTATAATGTTAGTGCGTATGGCTCTTATTTTTTAGTTTGCTGATTTGAGGTGAGGGAAGGAAACAGCAGGCTCGACGTCAACAGGCTACATATCCAGTACCGGCAGTAACTACATGCTCTTCACTCACTCACAGCCTTCAAGAAACTGTAACTGTAACTGTAACTGCAAATTGTATCGCATGTGTCTTATTATTTGCAACTGATCGGTGTTCGGTGCCAAACAGTGTTTGCAACAATGTTATTATTGTTTATGACTAGTCAAGCCCATTCATTTAAGTGAACAGAAATAACTTAATTTTCAAGTTTATTCTGTTCACTGCAATTTTAAGTTTGGCTACACCTGCTAGGGTGGGTCAGATGACATCTTTTTGGAATAACTTTGTCATTTAGCCAATAGTATCTGTGCTTACTAAGGGGAGAATGTAATTTTATCCTACTGTATGTTGGAGTTCCAGCCTATAACAAGTCCTTTAATTAACTGTCATCTCCAAATCATGCCGTTTATAGTTTCTTCTGCTTAAAGTATACTATCAACTGAATATTAACAGGGTTGCCTTGCACACAGCTTACAGTAATATGTCTTTCTGTGCGGTGAATAAGGAAAAGCTAATGTATAATGCATAAAAGTGCTCATTCCCTGCACGGTATCAGGCGTGCATGTTGGCACATAATGGAAGTCTGCAACAGGCGTACACGTTTCACCATGTCTGATACAGTGGTCGGAGAGTGTAGTGGCTCACTACATGGGCTTGCATGAGAATGCAAGGGTGAAGGAGATGGCAGCCGCATGGCCAGAGGTCTCCGGCTTGTTAGCTAGCTTCATTGAGCTGCTGCTCGTATACAGACCCCCAGGAACTGTACGCAGATCTATGTAAACAGAATATGCATTAAGTGGCCTTGTTGGCCTGCAGGAATGTTCAAACAAACCATGAGAATGTTTAAACAACACACATATTTTCTGACTTAACGGATTCGTAGCACTGTAACAACCAGCGAGCTGAGCTGCTGTATGTCCAGCTTGCTGATATCCTAATGCATATCCCTATAAAATAATGTTTTAACATAATCAATTTGCTTGTCAGTTTGAGTTGCATAACCACTGAAAGCTAAGACAGGTGTTGTTTATGTTGTGGAATCATCTGTGATTACGTCGTCATTAATGAAGATTTGAATGTTTTGCTGTTCCTGATTGCAAACACAGTGACGTCACACACGCGCTTGTGCGCGCACGCACACACAGGTGTGTGTTTGCATACGTGTCTCATTTTGTCGCGAGGGTCTGGGTGTCTCCTGCCCCATGTTGTGATGTCTCATGCTGAGCTGTAATAACACACCCCACTGCTGCTGCCTGAAATATTTATCACTAGATAAGTCCAACTCTGCGACTCAGTCCTATGGATCCCTTATTATCGCTCTGCTCTGCTCCCACCTCACGGACACCAAGCCAGCACTCCAGCCACGTCCCTCCCGCTCAACTGGCAGGATCTCCGTTCACCGGGCAGGCGGAGAGAAACAGTCAGGCCACCACGTGTCAGGAGACACTTGCCCTGTCGTTTGTCTTTCTGCTTTTTATTTTTAACATTGTTTTCAGGCAAGGTTATCGGCATGTTTCATACCATGCTTTGTATCTTTTGGTTTTTATTGCTCGTTTTTGTCTGTTTTCGGTGTTGCCTCATACAATCAATCAATCAATCAATCAATCAATATAAAAGCCACTGGTGTTTTGAATTTTTGTCATTGGTCAAAATACCGCTCATTCACTTGCCATAACACACATACGGCAAATGAATGATCTGGTACCAATTTGGCCCAATCAGATTTAGCAAATGCAATAAACTGTGTTTAATTACCCTTTCGATTTTTTGTGTTTGATTCTAATCTCCGACAGTGTCAGAATTGTTGCGATTGTAATTGCAGTTTGTGTGAGATTGATGAACAATGAACACAAATGTGGCTGCTATTATTTTACCCCCCTTCCCCCCTTCCCCATATCAGCAGGTAGCCTTCTCATTCAATAAATCACACAAGAAGAGTGTGTCGTGTGTCCTCCACTTGTCCAGTCTGACGACTTCCAGGGAGATAATTAAGATGTAACATCTTTTCCCCATTGTGATATTCATAATGATAATACAAATATAACAGTCAACATCGCACAGTGTCTGGGTACCTTCAAGGTGGGACAAACACCTGCGGTACTTTGATTATGTGCAGTTTGCTCATCTCAGCACATTTTCAACATACTGTAATCTGCCCAACTTCAAACAGCCAAAATAACCCTAGACATCTGTGTTTGTACAGGGGCTTTGATAGAGAGCGGCGACATTCTGAGCAGTTATTTTGGGGGTATTTGTGCAACCATGTGGCACCTGTTTATATTTATATATAGTGAATCGTCCTGATTGTAGATTCATTTTTTACCTTAAAATTCATCCTTAATGTGACACACTTATTTGACACAGATTTAATATGCTTTTAAAGTGTAACAATAAAGTGGATAACCTTGTCTAGTTACTGCATGACTGCACTATGTGAGCGGTGAAACAACTGTGAAATTATGATCGGTTCATATTCAGATAACCTTGTTGTCCTGCATATTCACACATTCATTTTCACACGTATTGATCAGTACAATTGGAGGTCATTGCTTCCTGTGTAGCCAGTAATTGCATCTGGATCCCTGCTGACTGGTCCATTGTTGTGTTGTTCATGTGCACGGGCTTTGCTCTGAACTATATTTTGGCTTAGTTAGTTTTCGTCTTTTGAGCAATACAGTAGTGCATGAACTATTCATAGGCGTTTGTTTCATCAAAATTATATTTGGAGTTGGACTGAAACTAACCCTAACCTAACCTTAAGCATAGCCTACCAATAATTATATAACTTGAATGCAATAGCGTCTAGCTCAATAAGTGGTAGCATAACAATTAATTATCTAATATGGGAATATGAGAAACAAAATCTGTAGATACCATTTCTAAAAATCACTGAAAGCTGCCCATTACAATCGGGATGCATTCTTACTGGTGTCGATGTTACAAAAGCAAGCTGTGTCAATGTGTTGCAAGCAAAGTTTTAGACCTGAAACGTAGAGTCTAAATGTCCGGAGATACATTTAAAAAAGGTTAATAGGTGCATCCTGAAAAGAGGATATAACATTCCCTATGTTTGTTTGTTTGCTTGTAATATAAGCATCTCTGTTCTTTACATATAGCCAGTCCTTCCACACGCATGTTAGTACATGTGTGTGTGGCCCACAAAGCATTTTGCTATGGTCTGAGATGTTGGTGCTTTGTGCGACATATTATTATTATTAAACCTTTATTTTACCAGGAAAAGACTCATTGAGATTCAAATCTTTTTCAAGAGCGTCCTGAGTATATATGCCATATAGTGGCAGATAAGATTATATATGGATACTTGAACATGATTAATGGGCAACAATACAGTATTTTGTACGTACACAACATTTGTATACTGTACACTACAAACCCTGTTTCTAACTGTAATTAGAATTACAAACAGGGCAAGCATTTTAGCAGGGCTGGTTGACATTTTGTTCTAATACTGTAGACTGGCCAAAAATCCTAAGAAGATTGTTAAAGCCATACAGAAACCCGTGGAGGTTATAAAGAAGGAGAAGTAATAGGGATTTTGTGTTACTGTTGATGAGAAAAATAATCTAAAGAAAGTTCTGGGATTTTGGCGGCAGGGGGGTTGCAGTAACTCATCACAGTAGCAACGCAGCTGCAGTAATTACTTAATCAGCATGTTAGTCCCCATATTTCTGAATACTGAAGCAACGCATCATTTGTAGGTAGACTTCCTGCCATATATAAATTGATAAATATCAGGAATGCATTTATTTACCTTCTGTCCAGTCAAAGCACTGAACAGGATTGCCTCACCTTCATCCATGCATTCACCGATGATGGCAGTGGCCATGCAGCAGTTGGGTTAGGTGTCTTGCTTCCTCATCAAGTAACACTTGTTGGTGAAGTTTCTGGGGTTTGAACCAGCAATTCTTGATTCACCTGCTGCCCCACTCTATCCACTGCACCACTGCCATCCATTATTCATTATTATACATATGATAAAGGGCAAACGGATGGTAAGATGTAAGTAAATTTGGTATTGTATTCCAGTGTGAACACAGGAATTCTTCCACAAAAACCCAGTGTGGAAAAACACACACACACACATTCACTGGGGCTGTATTGGCTATTTCTGAAAGTACTGGAAAGACAAACAACTGACGAGTTTCTTAGTTTTCTGTAGTTTTTATATTATCTTGAGAAAACCATTCGCCAGTGTGCCGCTCCTGTCAGCTTTAGCCCTGGCTTTGTTCCACAGACATTCTAGGCTCTGAGTCTTCAGACCGTTTTAAATGCAGCAGGGCTGACAACATGATAATTGAGTGCCTGAAAAGAAATGCTCTAACATGTATAAGGAGCTCTCCGGGGCTGAGCTGTGAGGGAACATGACAGGAAATATAGTACGAGTGTCTCCATCGATTAAGGAGCTGGCAAATAATCCAATTTAGTGCTGGTGGACCCTTGAAACCACAACATTTATCAGTGATCACACTTGACAATGGTGGCAATAAGCATGCTGCTTCCTCGCTCATATACAGTACTGTATACTTGACCTCTATGGTATTGCTCTCTAAAGTAGATTGCAGCACTACAGCAGTCAGGTTTTTTGAGGAGGGAGGACCAGGTTGAAACACTTGGAGAACAACACAACATACTGTAATTGCACAGTGATTTTTGATTACCCTGCTGACAATCAGCAAGCAAAATCATTCAGATGAAAAGGCTTCTGGAGAGGTAGGTTTTATTAAATGCTTGAGACTGTGTATGAATGAGCTACAGTATGCACAGCAGTACAATAGAGAATGGCAAAATAATGCTGTAATAATGAGGAGTACATTTTCTGTTAGCAACCCATGTTTTCAGATATGATAAATAAATTATATACAGCTTTTTTTAAACATCTAGCCACTGTATGGTTGCCTCACATTTAATGATTCTGATTTCAGCCACCACCCAACCACTTGGAGCTGATATAGCTGGGTGTCTCGCTCAAGGGCAATTTGACACTCAGCAGTAGCAGGGTTTGAACCCACAACCTTTCGATCAAATGTCTCCCTGGTATACCCACTGAGCCACTGCTACCCCATGATATTTAAAACCAAGCTGCTTCAGCTGAATGTAGGAAAACAAGTGGTTGTGCATTTTAGCATTTTCTACAGCGAAACTTAAATCTAAAACACATTTCCACTCAGGAACAATACAATGTATTTTATTGCTGTATCATTTTGTATTATGAATAAATAAATACTTTTAAAATGTAAACATAACCAAACTGAAATCATCATGATCCCATGTGAACACACGCACGTTATTGTAGCGAGTCCCATTTCTGGGTTCAAGAAGAGCACAACCCATGGTTTATTTTGTAAGCCAGCAATTATTACAACAATGCTCTTTAAAACCATTCCGGTTCTCTGTTCCTTAATGTGGTCTTTAATGTCAAACATCCACTTATTTTACCCTTTCAAAGTAAATGTTCTATACACACACACTGGAACTGAATAATCAAGGGTTACTCTAGGCCAGATGGTTGTTCATTTGGGTCATTGTGGAATGAAATTCACTTTAACCATATAACAGAACAAGCATCTCTGTTTGAAGTCACAACAGTATGAGATGTGCACGACACACACAAACTGACATTTCACTACAAGGACATGTCTTAAGTAAATTATTGTCTTTTCTCGAAAAAGACAATCTCCTCTTTATACTAGGTAAAAATGTCGTCGTTTTATATTAGTTTCATGTTCAGAAACGTTGCTTTTGAGAAATCTAAGAGAATGGGTGGGAAAGATAATTAGCCTTCGATATAAAAATAAATCCTTCCACTTCACTCCTAGTTAGAGGGTTTTCCATGTGGCGATAATAGTGCCCGGTGTTCCCGAGCAGTCGGTCTGAGTGTGAGAGCTGAGCATTGATTGCTGGATGGAACCCCTATACTCCAAAGGCAGGCAGTTCCTTTGTGGCCGTTAGTGGAAAACTGCCGTTGAACTGAGAAAAGTGAGGTGAGCGGTGGGTGGAGATGAAAGGTAGAGCCGGGCAAAGGGAAAGAGGCGTGAGCTACAATTCTCTCTGGCTCAGGACTTACACGCCTTAACAGGATGTCTCGGAACTATGACACACACTGCTCTGTGTGTGCTGTTGTAGGCAGTGTGTGTACGGCCTGGGTATGTGTGAGTGTGCGTGTTTTTTTCTTCTCATCTCTGTATGTCTGTGCATGGGTGGATATGTTTTCTTGAGCGATAATGCACCATTACCTGTTTAACTTGTAATTAGATGTCGCTGTGACATAAGGCGGCAACCTGCGACCAAGATGATACGCTTTGTGTCTGCCTTACGGCAATATTGGACAGGGTGGGGGTGAGTTGGTTGTGTGTGTGTGTGCGTGCATGTGGGAAGAGGGGGCGGGGGGGGGGGGCGTAGTCTTACCGCTGTTGTTGTCGCCTGTCAGGTTCTGTGGCCGCTAGCCTTGAGATGCTCGGCTGTTGTCTCGGAGTGCTTTATCATCTTGATAAATGCAGCCTTGGAGCCATGCACTATCAGCGCGCTCAGAGGCATGAGACACACTCTGACTAATGAAAAGAGAAGGTCAAGGAGAGGGAGGAGAGGAGAGAAAAGGGAGAAATTGTGAAGAGAGATGTGGATGGAACAGTGAGCGACAGTATGTCACAAATCACAGGCTTTGTCTCTGTGCGTGTGCGTGAGGGAGAGAGAGAGAGAGAGAGAGAGAGAGAGAGAATGTGTGTGTCTATGTAAATCTTTGTTTGTATTGGGTGTATTCCAGCCTCATATGTTCGCACTACAGCCGGGCTGTGTTTTGTTGTTGATTTTGTGTTTATAAGAGATGAATGGTGGAGTCTGGTTATAAATGGGCTCCTCCAGCACAACAAATCACAGATAACATTTATCTTTTTGTACATACACAATGAGAAAAGTGTCATTCGGGCACAGTGCCGTTGCCCACGGTAGCGTAATTTATCACTTCACACTTTTCATCACAGCCACGGTCTGATATCTGTCGCTATTCTCCTAATTACTTTTGACATGGGTTACGTTAATTGTCTTACCTGAAGTGGAAACTACATTTATTCTGTTGCGAGTAACATGAGAATAAATTGTGGCGTTAATTTCAAAGTCGGCGAGTTGACTCTGAGCTTGGGGATGTTGCATTACCATACCCGAATCCGTTGTCAGGCATGGCTGAAAACAGGCTCTGATAACGGTGAGATAGAAGAAATGATCAAGAGTTTATCAGATAAGAGTTCCATCTACACACTGTCATATCTGTTCCCCTTTCACCGCTGGCCTGGGGAAGAGCAGTACCTACATGTCTTACCATTGTGTCACTTGAAAGTATATCACATGATGCTGTAACATAACTAAACCTTTTTTCTGGAGGTATAATTTTGGTCCAAATGGTAACATTGACCAAAATGTCTTAGCTGCTGACTGGTCTGGTGGCATCTGTATTGCCAAACCATAACACAGGATGACAGGATATTATTAGAAAATACAGACGCCATATACAATTCTGTAATTGTATATTAGTACCAATGTACTTTTGTACGACTGTGGACTGTTGTATTCTCAACACAATGTACAATAATACAATGTACATCATTGTAATGTGGCATGGCCACATTACAATGATGTACATTGTACAGTAGTATATGTACTACAAGCCTAACAAAGGTACATCATTTACCAAACAATTTTACGCTTGTGTCTGAAATAGTAAGAGATCTGGAGTGTGTGTGCGTGTGTGTGTGTGTGTGTGTGTGTGTGTGTGTGTGTGTGTGTGTGTGTGTGTGTGCGTGTGTGTGTTGTGTGTGTTTTAAATTGCACTGAGCATGTTATATGGGTTGTTAATTCTGTTTGCATATTGGAATATTTCTTTAAAAGAAAAAGACTTAAACATAGAGAACACAATCCTGAAGCTCAAACCCTACAGCTGTTCACTAAACCCAAACCAGGAATTGTCTTTCCAGCAATCAATCGCTTTGTATTTCTCTGAAAAGCTTTTTTGTTTTCCATCTGCAGTCTCTTAAAGAGAAATCAACTACCAGCTATTTTCTTTTCAATTGTGAGGTTTCTGTGATAATGCATATTGCTGATACAGTCATTGATTTATGCAATTTGTCCCACTTTAACAGAATTGCGGCTTATTTCCCGAAAACAAAACTCCGTAAAATTAAGAAATACCAAAGCTAAGAAAATAATAGACCCTCAACAACAAACCAACCAAAAAACAACCAATAGCAATAAATAAATATAAAATACATGCAAAATGATTTTTTTGTTTCAGCCAGGCAGATAGAAAGGGCAAGATGTTCTTAATATGCAATTATTCCATAGCTCGATAAATAATAAGACAGAAGCTACTGGCTGTAAGCCAATAACTAGATATTTACATTATATGTACTGTAGACTTAGCATTGTCACCCCATCTTCTAAATCAAAACTATATCTTATCTCTGCTCTGAATCAGAGGTCTACTGTAAATAGACTGGTGTATATGGGTGACACAAAGTCTTTAAATGTAGCCCAATTCTCTAATAAGATAATTGCAGGCTTAAATACAAGATGTTTACCCATGCTAGCTTTTATGAGTCCTGGGATGTTGCTATGTTAAATGGTTTTTAAAGCTGTGTGGGCAGAGGCATGCAGTTATAAGGCGTCTGACAGTATTGCTTAGGGAAAGCTTATACTTTGGCTAAAAATGCAATAATATATTCAGTCGCTCATTAACACGTTAACACTGTAAATAGTTATCATGTGTTGCTTTTACAGTGTCCTGCTGTCTAAGATTGCCTCACTGCTCGTTGACGATGCGTGCCTCATTACCTCGAGATGTTGGTCATTTCATTTCAAGGCTCTGGTTTTCATTATGGCTTCTTCGGCCGCTACACCTATTTAGCCACGTGTACGCCCGGCTGCTACCATCTGCTGCCAGCTACACGTCGGGGCTGCTCCACGGCTCTGCTGAGCTGCATCAGAGATGATTCCGCACACAGATGTCTGTGACCCTGGGAGGACTGGGGTAAAACGGGGGGGGAGAGAGCGAGAGAGAGAGAGAGAGAGAGAGAGGAATTGCAGAATTACAGACTATATGCAATTAAAAGGAGAACCCTTTTTTTTTAGTTTAGCTGAAACAAGTATATAAAGTCACTAATACATTAACATGAAAGCCTCTGCTGAGCTGTGATGAAACCACACCTCAGAATATAGGAAAGAGTTAACAGAAGGTTTTGCCTGGTTTAGGCCTATTGCTCAGTATCCTCGGGGCAGGAAGTGTTCTGTGTGTGGGTCTCACCTGCTGAATAGACATTGACTCAAGCCTCAGTGTTGGTATACTGTACCTGTAAGCATCCTTGAGTAAGATGACTAAGCACTATCTGCTCCCCAGTTACTGTAACTGTGCTCACTGAAGGTTGCTTTATTTAAAAGTGTTTAAATTACTTAATTGTTTAAGTGTGAAATTTGAGCATTTAATATTGTATTTTGGCAATTTGACACATTATTTTGTTTGACTCACTCCCCTTCATGCATCCACCATTTTTGTTTTGCGCGTTGTTTCTTGTTCATTTTCTAAAAGCTGCTGTAGGTAGGATTTGAGAGTTGAAATGAGTGGTAAAGAATAAAAAGAGCAATATTTTTAAATCGACAACATAAAAACCCACCTCCTCCCCTGCACCCTCCCTTTGGAGCCTGTTTGTCTGCCACCGCAAAGCTACTTCAGATGTGTGTGTGCGCATTCATGTGGTTGACAGGCAAGATAATGTTGATTCGCTGGACAAATCATGGAAAAGAGGCCATGCCAGAATTATTTCAGGCATCATTAAATATCTGACTAAATTTGACAAAATAAATCTGACAAGAGAACTATCAGAGAGCAGATATTCTCACACAAAGCATTTCACACACTGATAGCTGATAGTGCCTATGCAATTTCTTCGAAATTATACTAAATGTAGGCTATTAGCTCTTAAATTCTATGTTTATGTGGGATGCTAACTTCAGTTGTTTGTCTATAATACACACGTCCCATATTGACACTATAATGTGTCTGTTGCAGCAAATATACTGTAAACAGTGTAGACTCCAATTAAAAAATATAAGTAAAATAGGACAGATCTAAAATTGAGTGTCAAGTATATAATGTTTTTGATTTATAATATATGCATTATTCGTCGCCTATTTTGTATCATGTTATGGACAAGTGCAGGCCTACTACTATTAATATAATTGTGATAAAAAAAATATGTGACACCAAAACTCATATGCCACTTTAACCTGAAAATGATACAAGCAATAACCTCCTGACTGATCATTTTTCAGGTAAAAGCACACGGCAGCTGTTTATATTACCAGAGTGGAGGTTTTACCGATTGCTAACGCTAGGAGCTGTCCGCGGTTCTGAAGTCAAGGCAGCGTTTTCTCTCAGCGCACAGAGAGCACAGAGAGCCACCGATCCGCTTACTGCGCGTACGATTTCAAACGAGGTCTTCGTTTCACTTGATTATTGTCCAGAACCCTTCACTTCTCGAGCTGTTAAGTAAGTGCAACAGCGTCCCGAGTCTTTGTGTGTTGAGCACATTCACGTTTACGTTATTCTCCTTCTGTTTGCTTTGCCCAGGAAGTATTTAAGACAAGGACGTATTCTACACGCGAAGATATCGACCTCGACTTTAGCAGACATGTGTACAAGAAAGGACTGTCAGTTTAGGATCCTCGTCACGGTTGTGCTTCTTGTTACAGCGTTTGCCCAAATTCGCGGGAAAGGTAAGGACTGATGAAATTTGAAATTAAATGTAGGGACTTTGGGGACCTTGTTTGTTGTTTGTTGTTTTTTGTAAATGTCAAACTACGGTGGTTACTGTACAATATATGACATGACAGAATAGAGTGCGGGGTTATGACAGCTGCGTGCGATTGTAGTTGTGGAGTGTGTGAAATGGATTGTATCAGATATTGAACGCTCTCCGTATAGGCTACTGTACTTCTCGATTTGGAAGGACGAATGACAGATATCTTGTTGAGAAGTTGTAGCCTACTCCAAGTACACTGTAAATCATGAATTGGCGATTTCTTAACATTTACGGTATGCACATATACACTTTTAATTAATCCTATATTAACAATTTATTAATATTGTAAATTAACTTGTAGGCAATAGGCTACTATATTATTATAAGATGCTGTATACATATTTAATCAATATAGAACAGAGTACATTTTTATAATATAAACATTTTGAAAATTGTCATTAAGCTTGGAGTTTGTTTTAACTAAAAGTGGACACACACAAACCCACACAAACACACAAATATACAAATGCACAGAGTCTACACACATGCACATACGCATCGGTTTAAGCTGTTTAGTTACCTTATGCAAAACCCCAGCTAATCATGAAACTGAAAATGTATCTTATCCACATTGTAATATACAGTGAACAATCCAAACGGCTGATCAAATAGTGGGAAAATACAGTTATTCACACTAAAGCAGTCAGTCAGTGAGCATTCTGTGTACACTGAGGTCCATGAGACAGATGGTGGGTGGCTATACGACTCTAATCCTTAGGAATCGCTGAAGATTATTGACCAAGCTGTTTGACACAGTGGAAAGCCCCATTACATCGGCACAAACTGCCCTATATCTCCGTACTTTGTCACCCGTCTGTCCTGCATGTCTTCACAGATACAGCCAAAGACTCTACAAACTTTTATTGTTATACTCTCCTATCATGCTACTTCTCTCCTTCCCTAACCCTAATTGGATTAGGAATGGCCAGTCTTTCTTCATTCATGGAAATGCATACAGAGTTGGTACAGTGTTCAGTGTATGACAAATGTTAAGTGAATAGAAAGAAGGAAATATCACACAATGTTTAGTCACGCAGCAATCTCCGCGAATGCTTAATGGAGAAATTAAATGTTAAGTGTTAGCAATGTTGGTTGAATGCAGAATAACCAACAGAAAAGTAAACAATATAAAAAGCAATGTGTTCCACTTCTCTCCAGTTTATATATATAAAGAGACATGTGATATTGTAAAAAAATAAATATAAACAGTACAACATTACTCCAGTCAGTGCAATATGATTGTAACTCTATGCTTATACAGTAGATGACTGGTAGTGATTGAATATATCTCATATAGTACAGGATTGAATCACAGTAAAATTATGAACAATATATATTCAGGTTAATTAATACCAGCCCCAATACAAAATTATTACAGGGAATAGATACATTAGGGGTTAGTTTTCTTGCTCAAGTATGCGGTAGGCCAACTGGGACTGGATTCCATGACCTTTGGGCTGGGAGTACACAGGCCAGATTGCCCTCCAGTATGAGTGTGGAACTAAATGCTTAAGCGATTAATATTTAGGAGGTTGTTCACAAGGATGACGGCACCTCAATGTTTTACCATCGAGGTGTGTGGATTTACATTTCAAAATAGTTCAAATTATTGCCTAAGGCACCAGTGATCACTGATGAATCTGAACTCCAAAATCAATCCATTGCTAGTGCATTCATGAGATTTGAACCTGACACAACCCCCCCAAGCACCAGCAAATACACATTAGACTTGTTGGAGAACGGCACTGTGACACAGCAATATACTGTATATTTTAGCTAATGGCATTTCTTGTCATTCAGTAAACTAGTGCCTATGCAAGACATTATATGCTGTTGGTTTTTATTTTGGGTGTACAGTAGCTATTTTTCACATTTTTGTAACAAGTGCGGACAAAGCAACAAACAGAGGCACAGGCCTAGTCAATAGTGTTTAGCATTGTGGGTTGTGTGTTCTGCGGATCAGAAACCCACCTAGACCCATAAACACAACTGCATTACTCACTCACTCATGAACACTCTGGGGACAGGAAGGAAAAATGCATAGTGGACTATTCTTAGAGCAAAATAACGTTTTATAGCTTCCATTAGTGAATCCAGTGCGCTTGGTAAGCCAAGGTATGGTCAGATATTTTGATAAAGTTCCCTAGGGAATGACCATCTAAATGTTTAATTGCTGGAAATTTATTTTTATCAATGTCAGGATATTTCTTTTAATAATGTGTTAGAAATCTTATTTTGACTACTAACTACCATGTCCCTATGCCCTCTGGATGAGAGTTTAACATAATTATAATTATTAATAATTCTTCATACTAGCCTATAACAAGCTGTCCTTCCATCAATCATTAAAAAGTATGTGTAATCTGTATAGAGGAAAGCAACCATATACATTTACCTCGGTCATAAAATGAAATAGTTTTTATATGCAATTACCTGTTTTTACATGCATGTCATTCAGACATTTTAAAAGTCCAATCTCTAACAGAAAACTTACAGTAGGAATGGATTCTAAGCAAATGAGCGTGCCATATACGTACAATGAATCTTATGATCCTGTGACTGCAGTAAAACATTACCCTGTATTTGGCCATTTTCATTTTGACTGTATTAAATAATTATTATATATATTATAATACTGTTGCATTATTGTTTTTATACAGAACAGTATATATAATCTATTTGGCAATCCAGGCCAAGTCTGAAATGATACCATGCAGTAAGAATCCTACCAGGGGACTGGGCTAATTTTATCCAAGGTAGCTCTGGTGCTTGGATCAAAGAGACAACAAAACATTGTGTATAAAACAGCTGTGTATGCCTGTTAGAAATAATCCACCATCAATCACTGTTAAGATGACAGCCAAACATAAAGAGAGGCAAGCTCAACCCTTCGAATGCCCAACAAGCTTTAGACATTCTATTTGAAGTTTTCTGAGTATTTCTTTAATTTACTATTTTAGTGCATGACAATATTTATTTTTGTGAGAGATGAAAAACCGAAGAAAATAAAAAAAAAGAACACGTATTTGACCAGCATAACAATTTGTTTTGTTCTGTTTACTGCACTGTCCATTGTAAGCAAACATTTCTTAAATATGGTCCAACACACAGGTTTTTTTTTGTTTGGTTATGTTTTTGTTTTATCAAGTATTCTGTAGGACACTCTTAAGAAAAACATACAGTATTGATATTTTTTATAATATCCATTAAAATATTTACAGATGTTCTAGCTGAAAAATTTAATGTGGAATGGCAGTTTGAATTATATGTTTAATTTGAACATAAAGCTGTAGGCTATGAATTCATCCTAGTAAGGTTTCAACATCGCACAATTGAAGGCTATGCTAAGATAGGAAAACAAGTTAGAGTGAAACATTGGTAATTACTCTAATGATTCTGTTGAAAATTATAACACTTGTTCAGTGTCAAAAGTCTATAAAAGCAGATTATAAGATCATCTGTACATCTGATTATGGTCTAAGAGAATATATCACGTCACTCCTGTATGCTTAAATACTACTTTGACCATCAATCTATGGTAATGAAAGGTCATATGTTGTTATTAAAACCTCATTGCCTGGGTGTGACACGCTCACAACATTTCTTTGGTAAGTTTGAAAGCAGATATATCTAAAGCAATTAACGGGGAGTAAAATACATACGCTTCTTCTATTATCCTGTACGTTTGGTTGTGATTTATGAGTGTGATGTCCCTTTGAAGCTAGAGAAAGTGCCAATGGGACACTAAATGAATTGTCATCAAGAAATAAAGCCGGAAGCTTCAACCATCTGATAGTGTAAGGGATACTGACTTTCGGACCTCAAGGACAGCACTCGTGATGATTTAGTGAAGGCTACAAAGATTTAGGAGCGATTCATGAATTACCACTACAGAGAGAATAAGCTCTCTTGTTTGTAAAGCTTCCAACCAAGTTGTTATGAGCTGCTCTGGCTCACCACAGCAGCTCTACATTTTGACTGATGACATCATAGCGTTTGCGTGTGGGGGCGGCATTTCACAAATAGCTACATTTTTACTTAAAGCGCTGTGCCAGAAAATGAGAAAGCGGTGGATTAAACCCGTTTTGAACACCTGTGTTTTTGGATTGGCTGTGATTAGTTTCATCAAGGGCTATTCAGCATCTGTGTGCTGTCATAATTAGTTTAACTTTTGCAAGGCCTGTCAATAGTAAATGAGAGTCATTATGCCAGAATGCCCCTCTTTAAGGCTTGGCACCTGCCTTTCCCAGTCTCTCTCCCTGCCTGTGTCAGCCTCTTTCGCGCCCTCCCACTGTAGGTAGCGCTCCCAGCATGCTGAATACGGCTCATTTTAAACTCTTCATGTGCAAATGCTGCTCTTTCAACAGTATGTTCAGTGGATCCTAATATAAATCATTGCATCATAATTCTTTCTCCTCCCTGGGGATTGAGGGGTTTGTTTATTCGCTGATAGAGTACTGCACATGGAGGTTTTGGATTTCTTATTTCTTATTGTTGCTGCTGTGCGTAGACAGTGGTAATTCTCAAGTGCTAATTCTATTCAGTATAGAATTACTGTATCACAGCTGTTCTCATAAGTAAATGAGATTGCACTTTAACTAAGACCCTGATTAATTTAATAGCTATTTAATGCACTGCTCAAAACAAGCATTTGAAATCTAAAGTCTTAAGGAATATACCTTCATTTTTTTATTTGCCTTTAAATATATTAAGCACGATTGATTTGATTTTTATTTATATAATTTATTTGTGAATTGATAGTAATGCTAGAGAAACAGCTGTCTACCAATAGCAGGGACATCTAATTCAAATGTTTCAGCTGTTGCTGCAGCCACTGCTAATAATAACTATAGTGAAATAATGATAACATGGAGCATATAGGATTGAAAAAAGTAACGGACAATGAAGTTACAGTAGGGAGAACTAAGAGACCACATTCTTCACTCATAAAAAGACTAGAGCGGTTGAGGTAGGTAGGTCCGACCTTCGCACAGCAGTGGGGATGGCTTTTGTGTTTGGGGGTAGTGGACTGTTAAAGTAGCTGCAGGTTTGTGTTGAAATCTGTTGTTATTGGGGGGAGGAGTGGGGCGGGTGGAAAACATCTGGCAAAGTCTATATTTAAGAATCATATTCCGTATGCAGTGGTCATCCAGTATTTATTTTATGTTGTACTCAAGCTGCCGCTAGATAATGTAAAATTCTTTGTGATGGTTACCTGAAGTTGTTGTTGTTAGCTGTAGTTCCTGAGCTAGGTAACTTACTGCAACGCTTTCATGGCCGAATGTTTTGAAGTGAAGTCTAATGAGATAGTTTCACCCTGCACATGTAAAAATCATGCCATAAAGAATTAACACAGCCTCAGGCAAGATCATATTAATTCAGTCAGGACTACTATAGTCAAAATATGTTTGCATCAAGTTATTTATATTGGGAGGTATGGTTCTATTCTGGCCCTTCCATGCACATACAAGGAAAGCCCTTTTCATGCGCGTACATGGAAAGCCCAAAAGCAGGGAGAGCAGCAAAAAGACCCCCCATAGGGTACAGAACAGAGCAAGCATCAATGAGATTGAGTAGTCAAACACAGCATGAAAGGAGAAGGTGGGGAGGTGGTGGGATGCAAATGCTCGCAGAGGAAGCACCAACAATGGGTTGGCTAAGGTCGCTAAGGCTAAGGCCGTTTAAATAAGCGTCCTGACTAGATTGGCCAATCCTATGCTTTGCCGTGATCGGCTGAGCAGTCTGGTCACTGAGATCAGATGGGCAGGGGGCTGATTGGGATCATCTGACGTTTGAGATTAAATGTGGCCGACCGTGACGTCGGGGCCTGCCTGAACTATCGCTATGCTTGATATATCCACTGGCGTGCATGGCACCAATCATGGCCAGTCCACCTCTGCAGTCAAAACAGAGGGGTGTGTTGTATAGTATAGGCCAAAGATCTTAAAGGATTTAGGAAGTGTGACTGGCCAAAAAGGGGTCATGCACATTTCATGTACTCCAAGCCCTTTAAGACTAAACTCTATTTAGTTTTTGCCTGGGCACAAAACAATGTTTAATACAATGTCAGGACAGTGCATAGTGGATTTACTTCATACAGTACCTGCTTTCCTTTTGGCCTGGTGCCTTATCGATCCTACCAGTTGTCCGCTAAAAAACAGCAGACTGGATGAAGCCGCCCCACCACTCACCACTTCCATCCCGCAACGTTCACGCTCTGTCTGGTTGCGTACACCCCACCTAATCAGGAGTGGCGGGTTGTGCGTCTGTGGAGGGGGGTGGCTCTCTGAAACGATTAGGCCAGAGGACAGCTCCAGCTCTCTTCCCCTCTTTCCCCATGCCAGATCCCATCTAGAAAGCATTTCATCTGTAGGCCGCCGTCCGGCTGGCGCGGGGTCGGAGAGAACTGCGTGAAAAGCAGCAGGTTATAGTCTGTGTAATGTGTTTGGGGGAGTTGCTTTAGTATTCAGAGGTAGCGCTGACCTCTGGCGGGCTAAGCCATCCCCACAGTAATTTTGTCTGAAAAGATGTAATTGAATTGATCAGGATGGGTAAACATATTATAAGTAGCAGAGTAAGATAACAATGTTGTGAATAGATCAGGGAAGGGGATAGCACCGTCAACTAATCGAAAATAGTGAATCATAAACACAGACCAGAAATGCCCGGGCAGGACATTGTAATAACTTTACGCAGTCAGGGCATTTTAGAAAAAAATGTCAAACATACACAAATAATTTATAATCCTTCTACAAGCAACAAAGCCAGTATTACGTGTTCTTGAAATTAAAAGGACACATGATTTGTTCCTTGAATTACCATTTTGACTAAAACCATCGCTGTTGATTTGTTTTTAATCAGCGAATACCCCTCCTGAACCTTAGAGTTCAGTGCTCTCTAAACTGCCCCCCCCATCAAGATCGCACCCATTTTGTATCCTCCTTCCTGTAGATGCCCACAGATGGACATTGTTTCAATAACAGAAACTTCTATAACACTTCTCTATGCACGTAGTTCATCGTGATCTCAGCCATGTCAACACCAGATATCACAACATGAAATGCGCGTTACACCAAAGCATAGGCCCTCTTTATAATTAAAATGCTATAGCCGTTGCTATGGGGCCTAGGAGTCCACCTCTAGGAGGCAATTTCTCAGCAGATCCGTTTGCGTGAGATAACTGCTTAGATTGTTTTGCACCATGACGGCACCGTCTCGCCAAAAACACATCACCAAAAGCAAATATATTCCGCTTTATCTCATCCCAATCACTTTGTGACCCTGAAACTGAGTGTGCGCCTTTCATTTCTTAGATGTGTGTGTTTATGTTGCAGTGCTGCTGGGCTCCTCCCATTTGGATAGGATCCCCAGGAATTCATGGAAATACAGTATAAGCGTGCAGGGAAGGTCAACAAAAAATGACATGTCGGTAATCAGTTTAATTGAGGTATTGTCTAAAGGTAAAATCTTAAAGTATTAATATCAAAGACACGAATCCATCATTGCTAATATTATACCTCGGGTGTTTTCAGTTGAGGCAGTTAAGCAAGAGCACAGGAGATATTCAGCTCGCTCGGGTATAATTTACAGGCCCGAGCGTCAACTAACATCTCACAAATATTGAATATTGTCAATCAGAACAATGTCGGCTGGTGGGGGTGGGTTGTCAGCCAATTGCCTGTCACGAGGCGTTGGCTATAGCCTTCTCTGCTCATGCTGGCGAGCCAGCTAACCATCGCTGTCCTTTACTGTCAGACCGACGAGAAGCTCTTTAAGCACAACTCGTTTTCAGAAGAATAGATTACTTATGGAACAGCTGGATTGCTGCTAGACTGCCATTGATTGCTGGACTGGCTCTGGCAGCTAGGCAGTCCATTGAACGCAGCCTTCCCGCTGGCATGGAGAGAAAAATCACTGCTAGGCTTCTGTTCGCTTTATGTCAGACTCACAGAGCAACATTTTGTTTTTTCTGTAACTTTTTCTTTGAGTTGTACATTTCAGCACATTTTCTTGACATCATTGTACACTGAATCCGAATGCAGCTAATAGCAACACAATAATATTTGTTTTCTACTTTATTTTATTTGATCAACATGAGCTTGTGTGTGTTTCTATTTTACAATTTTTCTTGAAACCAAGCACTTCTGGACATGTGTGCAGAATTCTCCTCCATGTTATTTGTTATTCTGTGTTTGCCTGCGGAGTTGAACATCAATATGTTTGTCCCATCTCTTCGGGGACATAGCTGGGAGCTCAGATGAGCCTATATGAGTAGTAATTTTCCCCTGCAGAGCTGATTCACCAAGAACAAATAAGAGAGCTCTTGTTTGATGCATTACTCCGTCAGGTTTTTCTATTTTCAGCTTTGATTGTGGTGGTCATAGCATATTGTGTACAGTGCCATACCATATGTGGGGGATTTGGTAACAAGGGGATCATCCACGCTGTTTCCATATGTATTGAAATGGCAGCTAAAATATGGTGCATGACAAATGCTGGACAAGGATATGTAGATTACATGATTTTGTCACGAAGACTGATGAGTTGTCTGAGATCCATTGTATATTACTGTAAGTATTCGCAAATGTTTGTCTCTCACAATATAGTACATACATCAGAGGGTGAATTACACTTTCAAAGTGACAACAGAAATGTTTTTGTTTAAGATTCCCTGATTTTTAATACGTATTGTTAAGATGCCTTGGGGAATAAACACAACTCCAATTTGAGTCAGATAGATTTAAATAAGACAGATGTCCGCAATGGCACAGCTCTAGCAGTAGCTCTTCAAGGGAAACATCTGCTAACAGTTGGAATGTAAATGAGTCTAGTCTACCAATAAATCCGAACATCAGAAAAATATTGATTTATATTGTGTTCATTTTAATTGGTAGAAGCAACAGTGTTTTAAATAAGTGTAGTAAAGTGCCGTTGCATTGGTAGCCAGCTAACAGAAACATTATGTGACCCCCATCGCTGGGCAACCAGTCCCAGCTGTCTGTCTCCAGGCACTGGGCACCCACACATATTGATCAAATCCTGTAACAGAAGCCTGAAACTGAAACGCGGTTAGACGTCACGCCTGGTTAAGTCAATAGCTTACATTGCTTTCTTTTAATAATACTGAGAGGCAGCACTTGAAACAACGATTTATATGCCTGCCCCGAGATGCACCCCTTGTCAAAGCACAATAGACTCTGCACTCATCCCACTGCGAGTCGCTAGAACGACCGAATGAAAAGTGGAATCAAAAAGAACGGTTGGGATTTTGGCTCTCCGACAGATGGTCCCTATATTGGCCTGCTGTGCCGTTTCACTTTCTGCGCCAGTGGCAATATACAAAATCGCTGTGTCTCCTCGACGACGGTTCTTTGAAAGTTCTTGCTGGAATGAGAAACCCAGATGTTTATCAACGCGTGTGGATAAATGTTCTGACAAAAAAAAAAAGAAAAACCCTTGTGAGGCATCTATAAATCAATCTCATGTGTATTGGTTTTGCCGTGCATAGCATATAAATATTGTTGCACTGAAATATTTAGCTGCTTCTTCTCAGCAGAACAAAGGCGTGTGTATCTGAGTTTGAACTGTACGAGGAACAGCTTTCAAATGACTGAGTAACAGTTTCCAATCCACAACTACATCCTTTGTTATCTCCACAACACAGGCCCGAGGGAACACTGATTTTTGTTGGCAGTTGTTTACAGACGTTCCTTTCTCATTCACTTCATACTTAACTGCTACTCTGTAGCTGAGACCCTCATCCACTCCTTCATCACCTCCCGACTCGACTATTGCAACGGTATCCTGTTCGGTCTG
>JAODUH010044569.1:5000-20019 GCA_027564835.1 Typhlichthys subterraneus
CCGTGTGTGCAAAATATTTTCACAAACCAACGTATCACTGTAAACCCAATGAAATAAGGGCATAGGATGTTACATTCCACACTGTACCATAACTACCTTTGGGCAACACGGTGGCCCATTGGATAGCACTGTGGCCTTACAGAAAGAAGGTCCCGGGTTTGTTGTATGTTCTCCCCGTATCTGCGTGGGTTTCCTCCGGGTGTTCCGGTTTCCCCCACTATCTAAAAACATGTCAGGTTCACCCTCCAGCCAGTGTCATGTGACCAGTGACACTGGCTCCAATCTGGAGTTGGTCCCCGGGCGCTGCACAGCGGCTGTCACATACACATGTATGTGTATGTGACAATAAAAGCACTTTTACCTTTACCTTACACTAACCCGGTTAGCCCGCACCTGCGATGCCCTACAAAAGACCTCAAGAACAGGACAATGTGCACGTGAGAGTGCAGTGGGTCTCCCTTGAATACTAAACCACCTTTCATTTGACGTTTGCAGAGACACCAAGAGCATCAGCCACGCTTTCTCTTCTCTCCTCTTTCGTCCTCCTTCACCTCCCCTTAACTCCTTTCTCCTCTTTTTTTATTCAGCTGTCCAACATTTAGTTTTAATCTCAGTTATTATTTATTTATGTAGACTTATTTTCTCCTTCCGCATATCTGATCACCTTTTCCAGCTCTTTTCTTGCTGGATTCTATGTCACAGACTTTTGCGAGTGTATACGTGTGTGTGTGTGTGTGTGTGTGTGTGTATGGGGTGTGTGTGACCCTTAACCAGGGAGAAATACTTCAGAGACAACAAGATAGGCAGGTACCTGAGTGCTCTTGTCAGATATATACCTTGTTTGTCTTCTTTTGCTTGTAGTGGGTTTAAGTTGCGTGTTTAAATTGCTGTGTATTTTATTTGTGTGTGCAGTGTAATGCGTGCCACTTTTTTGATTGTTTATTGTTGTGATGAAGGACTCCGCCATAATTGAATTGCGGACACATCTAACCTTCCCAGATTGACGGCAATCTATTCGCTGTCTTTTGATGCCCGCACCTATAAATCATTGCCTTGCTGTCATTCATCAATGTCTTGCCTTGTTTGCTATAAATAATGAAGTGAAAGAGTCTCTGTGCTCCCTGGTTCCCAATATGCTTTTTGGGGTGATGTTGCCGGATCACCGCTTGTTTCAACACTCTTGGATGACTGACTCTGACAGACAGCATTAATTGCCTATTTAAAGGGATGTGAACGTCATATTTTGTTGGGTAGTTGGGAGTGCATGGCGCATGTATTTACTTAACCCGTTTGCAGAAGCGATAGAGGATGTGATCCCTGAGGTGGAGAGCGATGCACTGCTTACCAAGTGCTGCTGAAATGTTGCTGTTCGATGTGGAAAAACACTCCTCTAATAAGGAAATACGACAGGAATTGCAGAGAATATATGGAGAATATGGAAAACCATTCCTTGCACAACTGAGTATTCCATTTGATGAGTTTAGGCTAATTTATCCTTTAACATTTAACGTTATGGGATCTCTTTTACAAACAGAGACAGGGTGAATTCACAGGATCATCCCAGGATGAGACTACCATCATAGATCACCTTGTGTTCGGTGTAGAGTCTTGACATACGGTATGTATATGGTACCAGTGCAAGGTACCATATGAAGTCTGACTGGAAGCTGAAATGCCCCTACTTGAGTAGACTTGTTCCAGGGTTTCAACACCAACACCAAGCAGCCACAGAGCTAGGCCACTGCACGAAAACAGAGTTGGCCTAAGACAGGAAATGTTGGAATAATTGATTGTATTAAAGGATGCATTAGTATAGGGGAAAATGTACGCTGCCTTGTCTGGCCAGAAAAGGCCGAAGATAGTGGTTTTCTTCGGCGTTAGAGTCTCAAGAATACGCGGAAAAAAACATAAGCTAATTACATGTACCGTTCATAAAATGTTAGGATAAACATAATTTAAGGCGGAGCGTCACGCCACTGTGACTTTGGAGGGTTAAAGGATGCATTAGTATAGGAGAAAATGGCATCTGTCCACAGAACTTACTAAATCCTCAAAGGGTTGTAGCATTCCCTAGGGGCCAAATATTACAGGGTCCAT
The DNA here is from genome assembly GCA_027564835.1 of Typhlichthys subterraneus. NCBI lineage: Eukaryota > Metazoa > Chordata > Actinopteri > Percopsiformes > Amblyopsidae > Typhlichthys > Typhlichthys subterraneus. Next base: position 7,098 of record JAODUH010044569.1, read on the forward strand.
ATGGATCCCGCAAAACCGCATTTCATTGGGATCAGAAACGGCATTCAATCTGTATAGCTTGTGGACAGGCAGGCGCTATTCAACGACAATGCAGTGAATTTAGACTCCTCCCTCTTCGGAGAGCTGAATGTTGGGTGTTGACATCAGGGGGGAAAAGCATATACGAAACTGCAGTAATTAGATTCTGTCCCAATGCAAACCGAAGCTGGTGACATCAAAGTGCTCTGGCTAAGCAATCTTGGAATTTGATTATGGAGGAGGGAAAATCCCAGGCTAAGGCATTACTACTGTACTACGGCAAGTGATTGGGGACGAGACCAGGAATCCTGGGAATTAATGTAATGCCATGCTATTGGAAATACATTTTTCATGGAATTCACCCAGGCACCACAGCCTTTGGCCTATACTATACCTGCTGACGTTATGGGGACCGGCTTTTGTTTGCAAGAAGAAAACAAGATGGGAAGATGCCTTGTTTGACCTGGCAAGTCTGGGTTGCAGTGCCCCCATACAGTACATGGTACATCAAGATGCATGGTAAACACAAATATCCACTTAGTGTGTGTTGCTTGAGGAAATGTAATACACACATCATCCATTTGAACAAAGGCTTTGAAAAACATGCCTAAGAGTTAAGGTTGCAGCCTCACATGCATCATCTTTAGACTTTAGATGGAAGGTTAAGCACCTGGGCCATGAGGTTAAAGGTTGGCCCCGTTCATCCACTGTTAACTCCTCGATGTGTTCATTTCGGGGCTTTGCTGGAGATTCAGTCCATCATTCTCCGAAATTGCTGAATCTTTACATTCCCTCTTGGCACAGCTCCTATAATGACCCATAATGCTCCAGTCCAGTGGAGCCTGGAATGCCATAGATAATTTGAAGCTTTGATCCAGCCATTACATGCAAGTGTACATTCCAATTTGCATCCCACAAGAAAAACTATTATAGTTAATTTAAGTTAGAATTCTTACCAATAAGTGCACCATTCATGAGAAGTTTTTAGACTAGTTGGGGGTTGCTAAAGTAATTAATAAATGGATAATAATACTTTGATAATGCTTTATTCTGCCCGCTTAGGCACAGTAGAACAGAGATTGATGGCACAGCTGGCTAAAGACCAGTGTGATATTAAATACCGGCCAGGAAGTACTAACCGTAATACTGATATTCTCTCTAGGGTCTATGATACACTAAGACTGGGAGGCTCATGTCCAGCACAAACAAGAGGACCAAAATCTCATCCTACATTTCTTTTAGTTACCTACTTCTATTGCTAATATGGCTAACATGAGCCTAACCTCCCACCCAGGAGAAGGTACTGTAGGAATTGCCCCAACCAAAGCTAAGTCAGAGAGAATAGAGCAAACCCTTCCACTTTTGAAAGGGGTGAGGGGACTTTTCATCCTTTATTCAGACTAGAATGATCCAGCATTCCATGCAAGTTAAGGGGGAAGACCGCCGATGTCACCAAAACATTGCCCATTGTATATCTGGGGACCTTTGGAGTATATTAGATGAATTCCCAAGTGCCTACAATATTTCCATAAAACTGTCTTTGTTTCAGGCCGTGCATGGTAGACTTTGCTGTCTGGATGCTGCGTATGCCAGCCTCCTCAGCAATATTGGTGCAAGGCAGCGACACACCCAATTAGGAGACCAACCGTTCCCATTTTGCTCACATAGAAATGCATTACAATCCTCTATCTTTGTTTAGTATTCTAATATATTTAGCTGTTATATTAGAGGTTAAGAACATTCTAGAAGATGGCCTACTTTGTCGGTGTATGAGAGAGTGCTACACAGAAATCAAGTTGGCCCAAACACTAGTCCCTTCAACATAGACTTTGGAGCTGTGGAAGTGGTATCATGCAAACACTGGCATCACAGAATGGGAGAGGACTAGAAACGTATAGCTTGGTAAATCAGGGCCCGAACATAGAGTCCCTTCTTGCAAATGTATGCATAAATGCATTTATATGGAGATGTTCTAACCTACAGTATCAGCCTCTAAAAGTGCTGTACATGATTGCCTGATTGCCTCACATTAGCAAGCGCTATACATGATTATCTCACATTAACCCATTCACACACACATTCCTAAGCAGATGGTGGTGTTAGCCATGCAAGGAGCCATTCAACCACCGGGAGCAGCTAGGGCTAGATGTCTTGCTCAGGGACATTTAGACACTTCAGGAGTCAGGATTTAGCGGGGTTTCGAACCAGCGAGTTCTTGATCGCCTGTCACCTTGTTCAACCCACTGCATCACTCTTCACAAACACTTGCGAGCCTGCCCCCCTTTTGTATGGAGAGAGGGGGACCCCACAGGATCATCCCAGAATGAAAGTACTGTACCATCACAGATCAACTTGTGCTGGGCGTACAGTCTGGGCATACGGTAAGATGGTCCCATATATGTCTTTTGAAGTCACGTGTTGGAATCCCCCTTAAGCAGGCTTGTTCTCGGGTTTCAACACCAACACCAAGCCACATCCTTAACCCACTGCGTGGAGATGGTAAGAGCTGACCTTAAAACAGGAAATATTGGAATAATTGATTGTATTTAAGGGTGCATTACCACGAGAAATTTGCAAACGGCTGTCACCACAGAATTTAGCAAGCCCACAAAGTGTTGTAACATCGCCTATAGAGGCCAAATATATGTACCCCGCACAACCGCACACCAGTGGGATCAGATAGGGCAAACAATTAGTAGAGCTTGTGGTAAGTCAGTCCAACGGCAGTGCCAAAAAAGTGAAATTAATTTAAACTCTCGCTACTGATAGCCAAATAGTGGGAGATGAGGCGGCAAGGGGAATAACGTAGATACAGTACTGCAGTAATTAGAATCTGTCTTAACCACTTCATCCCTAGCTTTTTTAGTTTTTCAACTTTTTAGTTGAGTTTTTTCTCTTTTAGTGGATGTGCAGCATGTCTATGTTGCTTTATTTTTAGAACACTTTTTTTTCATGTATTTAGCGACGTGTGCTAAAGTCCCCTTCGGCGGGTACTTTAGGGATGTACAGGTTTTAAAGTGCAAATTGAAGTTGATGGAATCAAAGTGCTCTGCCTGCTTGATACTAGTTCACTAGCTGTCATATGGTCAGCACTCTGTGTGTGTGTGTGTGTGTGTGTGTGTGAGAGAGAAGGGAAGTGTTGTGTGTATGAGAATACAGTCATGTTCTCTTTGTTTTTGAAAATGGGCAGATAATCCTGACTCATTTGATAGCAGTAAGTTAACTAATTATGGCAGCAATGACAGGGCTACTGTAACTAGAAGTCCTAACACAACATGCCACTTGTATCCCTGCAGTGTCAGGCTTAGATGGAGCTAGTAGGTTTCAGTACATCTGAACTTAAAGCGGAGGCAAGGGCTTCACTGCACCACAGACCAGTGATCCAGTGACACACCACAATGCCACAATCCGTAAAGGCTATTCATAACCGTATGAAGTCAGACTGTCACGGGCACACTACACCCCATCCTCTCATGTTTGTGTATGTTATTTATTTAGATTTTTTTCCAAATAAATAACTGGATTGGATTTTTATGTGGATATTTTCTCATTTAAAGGTACACTCCTCGATTTGTTTGCAAACTTGCACTTGGCGGTTGAAGTTGCATTTCCCTTCCACTCTCCCCATCTTCGGTCCATATAAACTACAATATAAACAGTGAGCTGTGGGGCTTTGGAGGGTTTTATGACCCTGCGGGTGTATCTGTATGGTGCGGTTGGTCGTTTAGTTTCTCTGGAGATTCATCTAAGATTTAGCAAAGCCAGCTAAAAAAATCTTCGACTGTCTTTGCAGTTCAGTGTGCAAGTCAAGAGCAGAGTATCATGGCCTCTGGAGATATAGAGAGAGCATCACAGCAATCTTCGGTTACGCCATTGATAACTCCCATGAAGTCAAAGAAAAAAAAAATCAATAGTTGCAATTATTTCTGCGTTTTCCCCTTATCGCGCTTCTCCTTTCTCTTTTCTCTCTGTCCTTCTGTTATCTCTCTATGTCTTCCCCTTAATCCATCCCCAAGCTTCATTTTTGTGCAGGTCCCCTCTCTCCATGATTAATGGATTAGTCCTTCGTGGCACCTATTGTGTCAGGTTTTTATTTCCCTAACAACACAACCTTGACTCTGTCATGATCCTACAAACTCCTGATGGTGATTGATTGGCTTATAACTTTGTAAGTGTTAAAGGACTGTCTATATTTGTTTATATGTCCATGTAGGATCAGCAGCGAGGCAAGAGCTGATTGTAGATCATAATTTCCACCATGATGTTTAGAGGAATAAAGTTATTATGCTGGGAAGATGTTAGTTTGTAACTCTTTTGCAGTAGGCCTGTACGGACGCTTGAACTTGTGTTTTTAATTTGAATGAAAAAGCGGCTTCACGGCAACGCCATGCTGTCAACATGCCGCTCACCTTGGCAACGCTGGCTGACCTTGAGCTTCACCTCTGCCAAACTACGATCTCTTCCCTCTGCGGTAATAGCATCTATTTGCGTAGCTAAATGTCATCTCTTATACCCATAGAATTATAATGGAGTGTAATTCAGTATCTGTGACAACACAAAGAGATATATTTGTAACGTTTTCTATTTTCTTTTCTATTTTGCCTCTAAAGTCACTGTAGTGTCCATTAATTATTGACACTACAGTTTATTTATTACATTATTTACTACATGTAAGACTGTTGTATTGCATTGTGGACACTCTCTGATTTCATCCATGTTCTTTATATTCTCTAGAAGGCCCACTGAGCCCCACTGAACCTCAGCAGAGTTTAGCTAAGTTAAAATGAAATAAAAAATAAAGGTTTGGCATGTTACCTTCTTCCATTTTACTTCTTACACTGAGGCTAAAATAACAAACTAGTAGTAGATATACTGTGTAGGTACAGTACAAGCAAGACAAGGCTGAGAGAGATAAAGAGAAATATAGATGTGCAACAAAGAGGGAGAGAATAATGTGTATAACTGGTACACTGGTGCGCTGAGGATATTTATATTAGGAAATACAAATTGAGGAAAGCCACTGCCAAGCAGGAAGACTGAAATGCTGATTAAGATTTATTCAACTAACACATTTTGCTTGTTCACTCAGGCAGAGTAATTATTTGTCTCCGGAGAAATTATGGAAGAAATAGGTACAGTAGATAATGACACCAGAAATAAGATTCATAGATTCATAGGCATTTCATCATGTCTAATTATAAAGCATCCTGGAACATCTGTTATTAATGTTTGCACATCACAGTGTCAGACAGATGATTTTCACACCAAGTCTCTCTTGTCTTACACATGTTCATTCATGGCTGCTGTATTTGTCACAATGCCATACGGACCACGTCAACAATCATAAGACTGACACATACACACATATGCATGATTGGCTGTAGCCTGGACTTGTCCGACTCAGCTAAATTGTTTCACGGAGATTATAGTCTGGAAACCCTGTTTCAACGACGGCGGACCTATCAAGACGGGCTAGTGAGATTATGTTGAAGTCAAGCGTGCTTTCGAAAGGGTGATAGAGCTAGATAAGGCAATCAAAACAGTTAGCAACGCCAATTGCCGTGCAATTACAAAATTAACAGAGGTCAAAGACAGAAGGCAATGACTGTTAACTGTTATGATACGGGGCGGAGGAAGGACGAAGACCCAGGCGTGGAGAGGCAGTAGACGACATATAAAAGTAAAGGAGATTTATTAAAACAGTCAGGTGAGGATACAACCGCTGGTGAGGGCTGTAGTGTTTAGGTCGCTGGCGGAGAAGAGCACCGGTGTGATCGTTGGCGGCGAGGGGCAGCCTTGTGATCGCTGGCGGCGAAGAGCAGCGGTGTGATCGCTGGCGGCGAGGGGCAGCATTGTGATCGCTGGCGGCGAAGAGCAGCGGTGTGATCGCTGGCGGCGAGGAGCAGCGTTGTGATCGCTGGCGGTGAGGAGCAGCGTTGTGATCGCTGGTGGCGAGGAGCAGCGTTGTGATCGCTGGCGGCAAAGAGCAGCGTTGTGATCGCTGGCGGTGAGGAGCAGCGTTGTGATCGCTGGAGGCGAAGAGCAGAGTTGCAGATGGGCTGCGGCGAAGAGGGGACAGACGTGGCTGTCTGGCGAAGGGAAGCAGACAATACTGTTGGATCGCTGGTATGTGCATCCGTAGAAACGGCAACGAACAGGCAACAGGTGCCAGGGCGGACAGTTTCTTATACCGCCGCCCAGGAAGCGGAGGCGAGGCTGCTGCACATGAGGTGCATTAGGAGGCTGACGTGGCGGCAGCGGCGCTGTCCGATGCTGAACCGGCGGCCTGGCGCTGTCTGCTGCCGGAGCGGCCGCGAACCGTGACAGTTAACAATGGAGCGTTGCCAGACATTATAAACAAAGTGAATTTTGGGTCTGGTGGTTACAATAGGCCAGCATCCTAGTCCTAGTGAATATCCCATAGAGCAACATCACATTTAATTAACTTTCAAAAACGAAATATATATATAATCTACACACACACACACACACACACGCATGCACGGACGCACGCACGCACGCACGCACACACACACATGCACACCCACACACCCCCTGGATTTAAAGAACTTGCTAATCTTACTGATTAAGTGTTCTGATATAAAGTAGGATATATTATTCCCCTCCACTGCCACTGTCTCTCTCACTATCTCCTCGTCCTCTAGGAGGAATGCACTCGCCAGTGCAGCTTTAACTGGTACTGTGCTTCCAGTCCGTGTCTGGAATTCTCACACTGGGTTTCTCTTCACTGGCCTCAGGAGCCATGTTGCGCTATGTTAGAGATGCATGTCCATGCTCTAGACCAAAGAAAATTTGAGAACCACTGACTCAACATGATAGTGGAAAGAATTGTTATTGGCTAACATGGAATTTCCACTTAAAATTAACATACTATTTTAGTTATTCCATCTTAAATACACTCTTTTTGATTTCAGCACATCTCAGTTGCAAATGACAAACAATGCAATGGGTCATAAATAGCTAGAAGTATATCCAGTCTGCAAATTAGCTGCTGCTCTGTCTACAGCTGTGTAAGATTAACACTGTGTTATTATACTGTAAATAACACAGTGGTTAAAAACCTTACACAATGCTACATGAACTGAGGGCTTCCGTCAAAGATATAGTGTTTTATTTAGCATTCTGCCAACCGCTTCTCATCAACACAAGTTAATAGAGGCCATATCGGGCGGAACCAGGCTGCAGTTTTTGACCTGTGGCAGACAGAAGTTAGATCAGTTTGTGCCTTTCATGGCTATACATGCAGGATGTGTACTGTACAGTATGTGTGCATGCATGCCTGTGTGTTTCTTTAGGTTGGTGCTTGTGTGTGCGCGCGTGTTTGATACATGAGAGAATGTGCATGGGTTTTTTGCTTGTGTGTTTCTGTATATTACATTTCCATAGTTGTGTATGTCAGTGTGTGTGTGTGTGTGTGTGAGAGAGACCTTGCTGTGTTCTAAGGTTGTCCTCATCAGAATAGTGTATAGGACCTGGAAATGTGCTTGTGGGGACTATTTTCCAGTAGAACGAGTAGTAATTTTGGATATTAAAGTTGGTTCTGCACTAGTGATGGGGTTCAAGGTTAGGGTTTGATACGATTCAACCTGGGCCTGTTCTACTGTATGTCAGTTAGGCTATTGTAAATCACACATAAGGCAACAAATAGCAAATGGGCATGTGTGTTATACAATGCCCATCTCCAAATACACATACATATCAATGTATTTCAATATACAATACAGTACAATCTAATACTGTTTGAACGCTGCAAAAATACATATAGCAGCTGCTTATTCTGTGTTTTCGAAAGGAATTTTTTACAGGGTGTGCTATATAACCCATTTCCCTGACATATGTGTTTTATTTGCATGCATACTGTGCCTAAGTACATTTAAAACTGGAAAATTAATATTTGCTATATTTCCATTAGTAGTTGCCAGTGAAATGCCAGCACACCATGAGACATATTTGCTAAAACAACTTCTCAACGTTTCCCTTGACTTTATTGGTACAGTAGTACACTGGTACATAGGATACTGTACAAACTTAAAGGAAATGCTTTATGCTTTATAACAAATAAAAAAATAATGTTACCGCTTCCAAAGACAACAATATTAGAAGTTACTGATTTGTGTAACAACACACATACACTGTATATATACTGTATATAGCCTATAATGTGTATACATATATATACACACACACACACACACACACACACTCACACACAAACACAGTATTCTGTGTATATACAGTATATACTGTACATACCCTACATAATATATTATTAAATATATAGAGGCATTCAAGAAATGCTACAGTAATTGCTTTAAAATGCCCTTGCAGCATCTTTCAATAGCCTACTATACATAAAAGACCGTTTAGGTTGTTTTCTTTACTTAATCTTATTGTTACAAGTCACCAACTGAGTGTCACCAGTATATAAACACCAAGGAATAAAAACTCGAGAAGCACACGTGGATTGGCCCGTGTTAGGTGACACCGAGTGATGCACACACCTTCTATACGTTTAAACAGATTTAACCCCGCCTCGATTCCCACAGTCCTTCCATTCCCATCCGTTACAGTTACACCGCTCCATCCTCTGACAATAGCAGCGTTAACTTCGTGCGTAAAGCTCATGGACACCAGACGGACCGTTTACAGTACAGCGTAACCGCCGCGCGTCACGCCTCAACGCTAGAAGGGGTTATAAACTGTATTTCGACCAGGAGTTTTCAGCAATTACAGTGGAGATAATGTTCAAAACAGTTTTCGGGTTTTCTCTCCGGACAGCTTGTGCTTTGCAATAGTCGCTACAAATGTTTGCCCTGCAGCATCTCTGCTATATTTTCTGAACTGTAAAAATGTACCAAGCAAACAGCGGACATAGAAGAAGCTAAATGTGGATATTCTTGGAACTAAAACTCGGCCGTCCATGAAAGCAGATATTTAGTCAAACTTATGGCGTGAAGGTAAGTGTCTCATCTGCGATGTTCATGATTTCAACAAAATGTATTAATTTCATCCCAACACTTTCCCATGCTACACGCCAAGATAAACCGACAAAGTATCACTTAACGCACCTTGGACATATATCTTAAATAGCTTCTCAGATTATTTTATAAATTAATATCAGGTTATTAATTTAATTTTAATGTCAGGATATTATGTTTCAAGATGCAATGTTCGCATGCTGTTCTTTCAGCGTCCCATGGTCTGCAAAAAAGAGAATGCCAATTGGTTTTAATGGATAACACGTTGTTGTTGATGTGAGCTGCGCACGAGGAATTATTTAAGATTAGTAAATTATAATTGATAATTTTTATAGAACAAAGCCCGAATAATAAGAGCCAGGAAGATGTAAAAGCACAAGAAGGCTATTTATTCAGAACGTCTAATCACCGATTGCAAGTGCTTAAAGTGAGCTGTGGGTAATATTTTGTGATTTCACACTATGCGCTTGTCAGCATATCTCCTCTACCATCCTCGTCCTTACTTGCAATTAGAGTTGTGTGCCTTTATTAGAGACAACGGGTCCAACAGTCCAGGTTGTTCCAGCGACGCAACCCATGCTAAACTGTCTGTCCTGAAACGTGATACTCATACATGCTGAAGAAACAACACATCCTGTACCATAGATAACAATGATAGTGAATTGATATATTTTATCAATGAGGAAAGGTGAGGAATATGAGGATAACGCAAAAAAATGTTAACTTATAAAAATCGTCATATCATAATATATTACTTTTATCAAAGCCTGTCCAGAAACATATAATAATGACCTAGTTAAGTGTTTTAGCAAGCATTAATATTTAATCAGACTAGGATAATTTACAAGAATGACAGTCAAGTCAGTGGTTTTATTTAGTTTAGTCTCTATAGGCTAGGTCTCAATACACAAATGAACACTTAAATAAAATGTGCTATGTCAAAGTACAAAACGTGTTATAGAAGACAGACAATTGATCTTTTATATGAAATCTACATGCAAATTACATGCAGAGCATAATCTCTCCATATAGGTTTTAATAAATACCAACATCAGATTGCAATTCTATTATACATTTGGGTGAGTTACGAAAATATATTTTGTACATTTCTAGTATTGTAAGTGAAGAGGCTTTGTTCTGCCATTTAGATTCAATTCAGCCCATCTCTGGCTTCTACTGGAGCACCTTGGTGTGAATAAAACTCCTGCCACAGCTGCCTAATGTAGCCTTGTCAAGCCCAATGCTTGACGTGGACAGTTTTAGAAAACACATTGGTGAGTTTTGAAACAGATATTATCCCCACAGAAATAGCATGAATTGGAGACAGCTTCTAAGATATTCACAGGTCTAGTTTCTAGATACATTAAAACGCAGGCAAGAAATCTGCATGGTCTAGCCAGAGACACCATTTACTTTGTGGTATTTGTTGAAATACTGAATCACTTACTTGGTCTGTCAACATGCATTAATATGAATATTCTGCTTCCGAGAGATTTAGTAATATGATTTAATGTATGGGTGGATTGATGGATGGTTGGATGGATGAAACAATGGCTCAAGCAAACAGGGATAACACCTTTCTCAGTACAGTAATAAGCTTTTGCATTGAACTGTATCTGTTTGCATCTCAGAGAGTATGTGCCTCGTCCACACCTCTCTACCTTTCCCCCTACAGCTCCGACAAGCTCACATTTTCTATTAACAACTACTGTACAGTTACATCTGTGAGCATTTTAAGTTTCATGTTTTACAGAGAACGTTTGGGCTCATAGATTATGAGCTCACAAAATAAAACAGTCTCCACTGTATTATTGTAATAATTTTTATTATGTTTTGTTATTTAATTGCATTTTATATCTGCATCCACGTGTATTATATTCTTCCTCTTCTTAAAAGCCCTTTCTCGGGAATGTCAAATGCATTAGGACACTGGGGATGCCCTCTGAAAGGATAGAGGAACCAATTAAGTCCACAGGCCAGTCCAAAATGATCTATTTGTAATGCTGCAGAATGATTACAGTTATACATGGACACATCTATATTTAGGAAATAATCGTTAACAGTACATCTGTCCATAAACTGAAGGGTACTATAGTATGGTGCTTCTTGACTGTAAATGGAGCATGCAGTGAGTTTTGTTGCTTGCACTGGGCTGAATTTGAACAATATGTTTATGGGAATTTCATTGGACAAATTAACCATGATATTTGACGGGTAACAGTACATACATTATCTTTATAGGACCACTTTTATTAACACGTCTCTCACTGCTTGATTGAAATGTTTACACTTTTTAGTAATTTTTCATCTTGCATTGTGTTCTTATCGGAAAGAAATGGCCAACTGTGAAATCCTGGGTGTTATCAGCAACAGACAGCCTATACTCAAGGTGCTTGAAAAGAACAGAGAAGGTTCCTATGGCTCTATATCTGTGTGATCCACTGCACAGCTTCATACAGACAATATTCCCCTGAGAGGTGTTAAAGTGCTTTAGTCACAGTTAGGCTGCCAGGTTAGCACAGATACCCCCCACACACACGTGCACACACACACGCACACACACACACACACATACACACACACACACACACACACACGTGCACACATAGGTACCTGAGCATCAATGTGATTCCTTGCATGCACTGCACGCGTTCACACACACACACACACACACACACAAAGACACACGCACACACACACATGTGCACGCATACACACAGTCACACGCACACACACACACAGACACACAAAACTCATGCGCACACATAGGTACCTGAGCATCAATATGTTTCCTAGCATGCACGCGCACACACACACACACACACACACACACACACAAACACGTACGCGCACACGCACACGCAGACACACAGACACACACAAACATGCACACACACACACACACAACCATACTGTACACACACTGTGATTTCAGTGCATTAAACTTGAACATACTGTTAGATGTAGGCACAAATGTGAGCATACATACTGCAAACATGCGTGCACACACAGACAGACAGACATACAGACACACACACACACACACAAACAGCAAAGGAAGGTCCTTTGAATTCCACATTGACAGAGAATATTGACCTACGGAACAAACACGTCAACCTATTTGCCACACACTGTGCCAAAATTGACAGCAGGACTATTAGAAGAAAGCAAGGAAGGACTAATAGCTTTGAAAAAAAGGCCAATGAAATTGAATCATTTGTCTCACATCGTTTGCTGTAAACACTGTGAATTGAGGATTGGCGGCCCATTCATCCCCTCCAACCCTCACTCAGCAGCCCGGCGTTCAGATTAGGTGTGATCCAGCAGATGGTGCCTCACGCACAAACAAGGTGTGTCAGAAGGATGACACAGAACTAAACCACCATCTGAACACCACCCGTGTTCAGCATCTCTGCTGCTAGTGTTCCAAAGTCCAAAGATATAATCTTTAACCATAGACTGTATTTCAGACATCCCAACCTGTTGGACATCAGGGAATCATCGTCGAGTTCGGATGTCTGGTATATGGACAAACCCTCTGTGATGTCATACCATAGATTTTCTCAGCACTGTGCAGGCTCTGGCTGTTGCCATCATTGCAGTGCCTGTATCACGCCCCTTATCAATATAGTGGGATAAATGTGGCTAATACATTTTTAACTGATGTGTTATGAAAAAAACACCCCCCTGTACAGTTATCATGAATGGGGACACTATCTATAGAGACAAAACCATTTTTTGAACCAGACTGGAAACGTTTATTTTTGCTGTAGTTGGACATTTACAGTTTTTTTCAACCGCTAACACACATTTTTCAGAACTATTCTGCCTTTTTCAAAACATTACACACAAATCCATGAATCGCACACACAAACTGCAGAATGCCTCATATCTCCTGCAGAATG
>JAODUH010044580.1:0-20018 GCA_027564835.1 Typhlichthys subterraneus
TTACCTGCTTAATGAGTATTTTACCTTCTTAATGAGTGTTTTACCTGCTTAATGAGTGTTTTACCTGCTTAATGAGTATTTTACCTTCTTAATGAGTGTTTTACCTGCTTAATGAGTATTTTACCTGCTAATGAGTATTTTGCCTGCTAATGAGTATTTTACCTGCTTAATGATTTTTCATAACTCTCCACTCAGTTTGACAGACACTTTCCCTCTCCAGTACACTTCCTGTGTCTACAATCCCATCCCTGCCAGGGAGGGATATGATGGAAACGTCCTGTGATGTCCTGAATCAGGTGTGCGTCTTTATATATATTTTATTTATTTTGGTAGATGGTACTGTGGTAGATCATAGTTCCTCTCTGTTTCAGACATGACTATGTGACAGCAGTGCCCTGAGTGTTATCTTCAATCAAAAGTGCCTATTCCTCCTGCAGTGTCCATTCTCTTCTTCCATTAACAGACCCCTGATAGACCTGTAGGCCTGTGGTAGAGACTTGAGTGATTATGGTGATGCTCTCGTATACAAACTACTGTATTCACACATCTATGTATAAATTAAATAAAACGTTTCATATGTTTGTTTGGCTACTTTGACTTCTTGTAACAGAAATGTTTTCATATTGTTGTCCATTTTCTATTTAACATATTTATACATTTTAAAGTCAGAACCGCATTATGCAATTTATACATTTCAAAATATCCAGTGTAGGCTTGTACAGTTTGGAGGTGTGGTATTGCTTTATCAGTTCTTTGCACATTTCAAAGTGTGTCAGCAACTGTTCCTCAGACAGACATTTACTCAAAACAGTCAAATGGAAACGCAGTTGTGAGACACTATTTAAAATCCCTTTTTAAAAATCAAGATATTCCTTTCAGGAGGAGTTGCTTGAAAAACATTTGTCTAGTCAGACATGAGGACGCCTTCTTGTGTAGTGGTGGTAATGCTGGGTAAGAATGTAGCTATGCAGTAGCCTACCAATGAATATTTGTTTCATTTGTAAACTCTGTTTCTTTGTCCTCTCAGGTTGGTACTACTGCAGCAGGGAGACAGGTAAGCAGATATGTGTCTAATCTTATTGTATCGACCAAAAAACATGTATTTTCATAGGAATGTCGTAATTGTAATATGGAATACTGTAGATATTTTAGTTTTACATTTCATTTTATTCTAAATCATTGTGGGTCGTTATTAAACTGTTACGGTTTTATTATTTTCTGGGACAGGAACATTTAAAAAATAATAAATAAGTATTATGAGTTGTTAAAATGTCAAAACATTTTGTTTAATTCTTTTGGAAATATCATCCACCCCTGTTAAATAAATTGACTATAGAGGCACACTGTGTCTGGCATATATTATATTATGAATTGTGTGTTCTCAGGTGCCTCATTTCTAAACCGTCCTGTCTTGACGGGTCCTAATGAGGCTCTAAATGGTGAAGTAGTAGATTTGTATTGTGATGTGGAGAATACCTTCGCAAAAGATGAACATATTCTGCTGGAGTTATTCAAGTGGGTGTCAAGTCAAATAATATCTGAAGAATAAAATATGTATTTGTGTATGTTCTACTGTGTAGGCTATCTGAATAGAAATCTCTCTTCTTACGTAGAGAGGGCGACCGCAATAAGGCGTTGGGTCATTCCACGCTCATGGGTAATGGAAGCAGACAGTTTCCCATAATTGTCAGAGAGTCCTATGATGGCAACATGGAGTGCGTGGCTAGCGTGCAAAACAATTCTGTCATACAACCCATTGTAAGCTCCAGGCACAAATTCAAGGTGATAGGTGCGTGTCTGGATAGTACACATTTACGCGTATGATTGTTAACATTTTGTTACAGTATATTTTTTAAATGTTTTGTTTATATTTTTACATTGTCTTGTTTTTCTTAGCTAGCGTGCAAATGTATTCCTGACACAAAAACGAAGTGCAGGCTATAACGCTGAATTTGTTCTGCTTTTCCTCTACAGTGCCAGTGGGTATTGCAAAGGTTGTTGTCAAGTCAGGCACAGTGGAGATGTTTGAGGGGAGTAAACTCGCAGTGTTTTGTAACATGACAGCTGGTACATACGTCTCCTATAGCTGGCTGCTGAATGGCCGGCCTGTCCCTCTGTCTCCACTTCACATTTCTACACACAACCAACTCATCATCTATCGGTCAGTGGATCCCGATTTATCCTGCACATACACTATGAATTGTAAAGTATTGATTCTTTGACAGTATTGGTTTTAGACAGTCAAACACGAAGGTGAGGTAAGCGGCTTCTCCTCACCGTCTATCTCCATTCTGTGTGCGCACTGATCGAGATCAAATATCAACGATCTTTCTCCAGCATTACTGACTATGACTACTGTTTAAGTTAAGTTATGAATAAGTTATAACAACGTTTTTCAATCAGAGCAAGAACATTCTAGCTAAGGCATCTTGGTTATAGATTACAGATACATCTGTATTAGGGCTGCTCGATTATGGAAAAAGTTATAACATTGAAATCACAATTATTTAATATGTATACTCATCGACTTTAGAAAGATGTTGCATTTACTGCACATAAACAATGAAACAAATAAACTGATACAACTTCAGCTGCTACTTTTCATGCTGATATTTTACTTTCACCCAGTAATGGGTAAAAGTGAGCGTGTGCCTGTCATTCAGACAAAATAAGAGTTTACTTTCAAAACTTAATGTGCAAAATAATGTTTTTTCCTCGATTATACCTATTGTTTTGAATATTATGAATATGAATAGGGCTGTATAAGAATTAGAGTAAGGACAAACCCAACGTAATCAAAAAAGCAGGTAAAATGACTCATAACAGACATTGTTGAAAGTTTTACCCGTAATTCCCTGATGGCTACAATAAAGTACAAAATAAAATTACTGCAACATTTCCCCAAAGAGAACATAATGGATATTAGCATCTATACTTGTTCATATCACTGGACCTTATAGTCAGGCTCTTAACAACATATGAAAGAAGCTGTAATAACTAGGTATATTATCTACAGAACCACCACCAAAGACAGCGGCGACTACGCGTGTGTCGCTACCAACCAATTCAACCAGACAACCTATAAGTCCCACAGCACTGCAGTGAACATCATTATCAAAGGTCAGCTCTGATTATCTGACTGTTGATATCTCATCTGAATTTGAGGTTAAAGTTGTTTTTTTATTTACTTCACTTGATTATTCTTTATATTCTATTGAGGTTAAAGTTGTATTTTTATTTACTTTACTTGATTATTCTTTATATTCTATTGAGGTTAAAGTTGTATTTTTATTTACTTGACTTGAATATTCTTTATATTCTATTCCATTAGAGGTAGTGTCAGTACCGGGCATATCCTTCAGAATATCAAAGGCCGGATTCCAGCACTATTATGCCGTGGTTACATGCAACACGATGCGAGGGACTCCCCCAATAACGTTCTGGCTCTACAACAGGACAGAGATGGTTGAAAATAAGACAGTAGATGAGCAAAATGCCACGTTTACAGTTCCAGTGACTATGGACCAACATTCAGGATGGCTCCAGTGCCAGGCAAGGAATGAAAACAGGACGTCATACAGTAAATGGCTGAATTTATATGCTGGTATGTGATAAGTCTATAGACAAAATAATTACACCCAAGCTTGATAGTGTCTCACCAAAGGTGGACAATATATGTCCACAGAGTATAAAATATAGCCTTAATTGTCATTAACTAGTGATTTTAATCAATCAGTTAAGTAGTAAAAACTAAATTAGCAAAACAGTTAGCTTGTGGCTTTAGGAAACATTACATGAACCCATTCCTAATTTCTAAACTCTTTTTTTTTTCTTCTTCTTTTACCTTTGCCTGCATCTGTCCCTTTGTATTTCGTGCCCACCAATTCCTCCAATATATCTTACCCAGAAAGAGCTGCTGGCCCTTTGACAATCCAGTCCAAGTATGATAGTGGAGAGGACTTTGCTGTGATTGCCCTGACGTTCCACTGCAAGGTGAAGAGGGGATCCCATGTACGTTACCAGTGGTTCCTCAATGGAACCCTTCTAAAAAGCAGAGGAGACTTCTACTTGGTGTACCACCAGCCTCCTGAACAATCCATACTCCACCTCGCTGTGAGGAGGAGCAGTGCCGGATCATACCATTGTGAAGCAACAGACAGCTTTGACAATACCACTGTGATAAAAAGCGAGAAGTTGCATGTCAATAAAGAAGGTACAGCTGATTTATAGCTATCTAAGTTAGTCATCTGCAAACCTTTGGTGTCATGTGGTGTTATTTTACCTTTTATTTTCCTGCTTCTCCAGCACTCAATCGTGTCCCGGTTTCGGTGGTAGCAGTTGTTTTTGGCTGTTTCACCTTCTTGGTTACCGTGGTCACAATCTGTTGTTGTGTTGGAGTTGTTTTCAGTGAGTTAACATGTAAAGAAGAGAAAGTTCATGCCTATCCTCATAAAAACTAAGTATATCTGAGTGCAGTGACTATCAGAATTGTAATCAAACTACATAGTCATTATCAAACCGTTTTGATGTTTTAATCGGTTTGAATAAAAACATCAGTTGACTGCATAATAAATGTAAATCCATCATATTTTCTGTTGCTCATGTGATCTTTAAACACGTAATTTCTCTTCTTTCAGGAAGAAGGAATTATCCGTACAGAGAGAGAAAGTATCAGTAAGTTAATAAGTAAACCCACTAGCAAACTGCACTGTATGTTTATTTATACTATTAATGTAGGCCTACTACTATAGTCTACAGGTTGGGATCGAGCCCACAACCAGTATGGCTTGCCATACATACAACCTGTAGGCTGGGAGTCCATCCTAATTGCTAGCAACCTTAACTAGCTAGTATTTAATTAAACATATCCATGTTATCTGCCCACACAGGTCCAAAATAGAGATGAAAAGCAGGATGGTTGCTTATGAGGATGAACTGGTAGGTTAATAGTCTCAAATCTCCATAGAATACAGAATAAAACATCCAGTAGAAAGGCGAATGTGCCTTTTTATGATTGCCTTACATTTGTGTTACATTAGATTAGAATAACAAAGAAAGCAACATAAAATCATTATTACAATTTATATGAACCTTTTACCACTTTCAGGATTTAAAGGAACATCAAGAATATAATGATGTGATTATGGTAGTAGGAATTAATGATTCTGATCAGGTATTATGAGTAATCACTAACAAAGCAAAATTCTGATCAGTTAATAATTTGACAGTGACAATATAAATTGGCTAAGTATGAATCAAGTCATCAAACTCTATAACTTCCACAGAGTTCTGTTTCATCCACTGAATAATGGACATAAATTGAAAAAGTGAAGACGACACTGGAGGATTAACCAGTAGAACAACATTAGACGATTGTGTATGTGTGTGTGCGTGTGGTCGATATCAAACAGACTGTTGTGGATAATAAATAAACATTCAAAAGTATCATTGTATCGTGTGCTGCCCCCTGTTGGTCATTATTTACAAGTAGCATAATATACAAGTTTAGAAAAAAGTGAAATATTCTCTTTTTTCTAAACTTATTCTGAAACAAATTGTCTGCGATTTCTGGAGAAGGAAACAGGACAATTTATAATTTAGCGCATCATATTGTTGGTTGTATTCTCTGATTTCCTGAATCAGCCACGTTTTCACAACCCCGCCTTTTTGACACGGACCTTTCCGCGTAGCCTACTCAGCGTAGCGTAGGCTAGTGGCAACGTTGCGGTTCATCGAGGAAGCTCACCTCCAGTGTTTGCTAAGCTGTCAAGTCATACAGCACCGGGGCATATTGGCACTTGTCTTGTGACTTCTCAGGATCTTGTGAATTGTTCAGCAACATGGAGGAGACATGCGGCGCGACTGCTTACGGCGCTTCGCTTGCAGGTGGAGGCTTCGATTTTCAAAAGTTTATCCGACAACCACAAACCATAGTGCGAATTCTCAGCTGGGTGAGTTATTGTGGAAGTACGGTACCGTAGCTGACTATTGTAACCCACCGGTACACGGAACACGAGTCAGGATCAGAGTTTTAAAAGTGTGCTAAGACTCGCGTTGAATATTGTTGAATTATGTTTCTTTATCATACACATTAGCAGACTAACTGCACAGCCATATTGCAGGCAGGCGAAATGCTATATGACACAGCAGAGGCTACGGTAGCTGAAATACGCGCAGCGCTAGGATACGCACATGCCTGTGCAACAAGTTATAACAGGACACTTCCTTGCTCACACGGGAATGTCTAAATAATATAACTGTTGTTTTGGTCAGCCATTTAAAGTAAATTAAAGTGTAGTGTGATTTCAGACTGGTATTTCCCAGAGCCACCATGGTCATTTGTTGCTAGGCAAATCTATAGGGACAGATAGCCTCTGTGGTTAGAAACTTTAATTGCTGGGGGAAATTCCAAACTCTGGCAGACACAACATTGCCGATACCGTTGTGTGGGCATTTTACTGGGTTGTATGAATGACACTGTTGTAAATTTAAGGACGGTTCACATTTTTCATTAGGTCATATTAATATTAATCAACGTCAGGTTGATTAATATAGCCTCAATCAAATGTGATTAGATTGCACATTGACTCATATGTGCACGTTTGTTTTGCTATACATTTAGAAGCATACAACTATAACAACCCCTATAATATGGTGCTGACGAGAGAGTTCTTAGTAAACAGGAAATGGTAATGTAGGTAAGGTCACATATCTACCTCTATTCAGGTGAATGTGTGCCATTGATCTGTTTGTCTCATAGTACAATAGGGTACAGCCAGTTTATCTACTAATCTGGTTTAAAAACGTGACCATTGGACATTGTTTATATATTACATCTTAGTTTTGTAAATGCAGGGGGAGGTGGGTGGACTAATTTAAAATGTAATTTATTGTTGTCTGAATCTGGCTACCCACAGGGTCGACAAAGTAGCTACTGTACATTGTATTGAGCATATAATATGCCTACTTGAATATTGTATAAGGAAAATGGCTCAACATGCCATCTGTTTAAACTCATGCAAGGCCCTTGCTGATTTAGAGAGATTAGGTAAATCATAATGTTAAAGCGTTCTGCACCCAGTCTGCAATGTGTACCCCAGCTCTGAGCCTGACTCCACCCACTGCTACTTGTGTGAGTGGGGGGAGGGGAGGGGCTGAGAGGGGGACCCCCATTAACTTAACTTTAACATTTGAATTTGATGATGTATGAGCGGACTGAGTGTACCGTTGAAAACCGTAGATCTGTTTTCAGCCCCTAAAATGCAGATTATTATCAGAATTTGGATTTTGTGAATATCAACACCAGCATTGTTGTCTCATCACAGTATCTCAACATCCATGTGTTTTTTGAGCTGTAAAATAAGTAACAACTTGGTTTACAGCTCAGAAAACACATTTGAGGGTGCAGTTACACTTTAAATGGTCCTCCCTTTCAGCTCCGACTAGATTTCTTGTAGCATTTTTCAAAATTGTATAATGGGTGGAGTCAGGCTGCGCTGGAGTGAAGTTAGTTCACTTTAAAAAACATCGCAGTGCATCGAGTTGAATGGCACATCCAGGAACCAGGAAATATCTCTAATACGTTGTTGGTTAAAAAGATGTACTGAGTTTAATATATTTAAATATTTAAAAAAGGTGTTTCAGGGTGTTGCAAATTATTCTTTTTTAATCATGTGTTGCTTTTCTTTGTTTTGATACACTGATATTTGCTTGTTGTCATACCCTGTCTATGCATAAGACCTAGCTGTCCCTCTGCCCCTCTCTCTCTCTCTCTCTCTCTCTCTCTCTCTCTCCTGGTTTCATAATGAATGTTGTTCTCTCTTGTCACATGGTAGGCAGCTGCACTCAAAAATAGGTCACATGGTTGGGTTGAGAGAGAGTGAAAGACAGGGCAGGGCGATTGACTGGTAGAATTGTATGCCCCAGTTGCATTCTCAAGCCACGAGCTTATGTATTGAAAGTGTGAATGTTTTCAGTCGGACAACTAACTGGAAAACAAAACGTCACAATGCCTTGTTTGTTAACATAATAATGAACATGGTACAATACAGGGTTTAAGTTTTGAAAAACCCTACAGATATTTCAAGGTTTATTTGAATGTTGTTTGTGGTATCATATTATCAACTGCTGACATCATTGCATGTGTTATTGAGTCTAGTGTTATTGAGCAATATTTCATATGTTTCAGGAAGACAGATTGACCTAATGATTTGCTATAAACTTGATATTTAACCTAAATATAATTCATTTCCATTTGTGTCAATGAGTAAGCCATGCTGTACATTTACCGCACACTAATTATCGCATCATGTTCCTAATAAAGGAAAAGTATGGTAAGCACGTAAACATCGTATGACGCCATAAAAAAAAATTGTGTTTTTCACATATTTCCCCCTTAACTTGTACAGATCTTTGCCATTGTGGTGTTTGCCTGCATCACAACAGAGGGCTATGTGAACCCCATTCAAAGTCCTGAGGCAAAGTGTATCTTCAACCAGAATGACTCTGCCTGTCACTACGCTGTGGGCATCGGGGTGATAGCCTTCCTGGCCTGTGCGGCCTTCCTTGTGCTGGACGCCTACATGCCCCTTATGAGTAATGCCCAGGAAAGGAAATATGCTGTCATGGCTGACCTAGGATTCTCAGGTGAGCAGCTGTGCAGTAGTTGTTTTTTGTGAGAAAACTGTTATTTTCATCCCTATCGAATCGCATTCTCGTTTTTCAAAATTATGTCTCATAGTCGGCTATTGCAAGCTAATTGTAAGATAATACACTTTATGTCAAATTCACCAAATATTTCTTTGCATTTTGCTATCTTACCGTTCTGTGCGTGCTGAAAACATTTAATAATCCGGTACTTCTACACAGCCCTGGCTCCGTAAATAGGAATGGAAACATAGTGGTGAACATTGCTCACAACAACATACCCGCATTGTTCGCTTCAATGTGTGGGTCTGAGAGTTTATTTTGATTTGAGCACGAAGTTAGCAAGCGAATGACTAACCCTGCGAATGACTAACCCTGCCTTTTAATGCATGTTTTTCTGTTTCCTGACATGCATGTAATATGCCTACGCCATGTGGCTGATGTGAATGTATTGTGGTGGAGGAGGGAGAATGGCATTCTAGTTCTGAAGGCATTAAGCATTCATCAACTGTCCATTATACAGTTGGTTGACAGTGAGTCATTCTTAGAGGAAACAAAGAAGAGGTTAGGTAACCATTTAGCAAGAACAGCATCTGATTATCTGATCACAGGAACCTACCCTGGCACCGTTATACAGTACAGTCAAAAATGTGTGCGTGTGTGTTCCACACTGTTGTCATGTGTATCCTATCAGCATTGAAGTGTTTTATTCCTTTGAAAGTTTATTTTACTTTTTTAGATTAATTATATACTATAACTAAATACTTCTATAACTTTCAACACAACAACACATGGACAGTTTCCAAACATGCTGCACCTTTTGCAGCTAGGATGTCGAAATGTTAATTCTCTTAAACAATGTTAATTTCAGCTACTTACGATAGCTAGTAAGCTAATACACTTTTTGTCAAATTCCGTGGATATCTACTCACGGCCCAGAAGATGGCCCGTTCTGTGTACATGATGAAAGAATAATCTGGCGTTCCTACACAGCTCTGTAAATGGGAAAACAAACACAGTGGCGGAGGCCACACTTCACAACATCCTGGCCGTGGCCATGTGTTTCTAACGTGTGGGGCAATTTGTGAAGGAGCCTGTGGCATTGAAGGGGGACGGGTGTTTTTTGTTTTGATGGAGTACAATTAACAATCCCTCCAGAATTACTGACTTGGCTGATAGGGCTGCTCGATTATGGAAAAATATTTAAATCACGATTATTTAACAAGATTAGTCATTGACTTTGGAAAGATGTTGCATTTAATGTACCAAAAAAAAACTAGGAACTGTGAAAACACCTTCCACTGTGAAATGTCCCTTAATACTTTTCACGTTGAACTTTCACCCTGCGCCGAAGTGAGAACGCGCCTGTCATTCAGAATACTTGACAAAATAAGAATTTACTTAAATTTTTACAAAACATAATGTGCAAAATACAATAATTTTTTCTCGATTATGTTATTTTTATAATTGTTAGGCGCCCAAATTGAAATCACAATAAAAATGAGATTAGTTGCACTGCCCTACTGACTGACTATACCTTTTTAACATTTCAGTGTCATAATAAATACACCAAATATGAAAACCTAAACTAATGAGCAAATATCCAAAATATCATGTATCTTTTTTTTATAATGAGAGTACTTTTTGCTCTTTCAAAGAGTTTGCAAACGATTGTGTGCCTGCCTCTGTTTTTGGGCTCTTCAGGGGCGTGGACCTTCCTGTGGTTTGTGTGCTTCTGCGTGTTAGCCAGCCAGTGGGGCCAAACCCATGACGTCAATGGAATCCCTGAGGATGCTGCTCGCGCCTCTGTGGCCTTCTCATTCTTCTCTATCGCCACCTGGGTAAGGAGGACTGCAACTACACCTGTTTGCCTAGGGCCATATGTCCTTGAGATCTACTTAACGTGTGGCTATGCTGTATCTTAAATAGACTGGTTCTCCTCATTCTCCTTTTTATACAGTTGAGTCAGCGATTGTGAGTTAATACACCTTTTTGTCAAATTCTGCGAATATATCCTCATGGTCCTCTTGCTGTCTGTTTGCTGAAAACATAATCCAATATCCTATGTGAAATCCTCAAGGTTATGCCAAATATAGAAGAAAAATATATATATAACTGAATAACTGCATTGAAATCAATAGGTCACCACATTTTGTTCAAATGCCATCTCTATGTGGTTCTCTTTGGTTAAAGGTGGTCCAATTGTCTGCTTGCCAGAGTTTTACAATCACTGCCAATTTATATTTTTTGTTCCAATTAGGTTGAAGTTGGTCCAATCCCCTGCTAATAACGTGAATAAATTGGCAGTGCCTCTGTGACAAACTAATTTGGATTTGGATTCACAACGTGAATATGGTCTGGTTACACCGGGCTAGGTGTAACCAGGCAATTGTAAAAAAACATTCTGCTGAAATGTTCCCCGTGTAGACATGACATATGGTTTGATATTAAAACATTGCATACTGTTTGCCAATGGGAGGTTTTAAAACCCTTACAAAAAGGCGTAATGATGGCTATTTCACATGCCGTCTGTTAAATCGTTCCGGTGTGTATTCATCATCTGCAGGCCATCCTCACCTACTTTGCTCTGAGTCGTTTTCGCAGCGGGGTGGGCGACGTCAACGTGCCAAACTACCCTGAGCCCCCAGTGGACGGCCACATGCCGTACGCCCCCACGTCCTTCCCGCCCACCGCCTACGCACCGACCACCTACAACCCCACCACGTACTCCAACAGCGGGCCAGGTGTTTACCAGCAACCCCCCTACTTCCCCAGTGTGCCCAACATCCAGCCACAGGGAGATGGAGGCTATCAGCCTCCCGCCTACTGAGACACAGGCGGCGGGAGGGAGGGAGGGAGGCAGGGAGGGAGGCAGGGAGGGTGGAGATGCCATGTCTCGTTTGTCAAGATGTTGTAATGGCACTGTTGCAGACCCTCAGCTTGACATATCATATTGATGTTGTTATGCCGAGGGATTTAATGCATGAATATCCAGTTATCACAGTATGGGACGTGCTACTGAGGAGGGTGATTGGGGGGGGGGGGGACTGCACTAGACTGTACTAGACTGTACTAGACTGTCATGGCTTCTTGGGTCAGGTTCTGTTACAAACTATGCTTTTTTTATTGTTTATATTATATAAGAATTATGCCGATGGCTGGGTTACCTGATTTGTGTGCAAAGCTGCAATTTATACCTGAAATCGGCTAATCCTGTAGGAGTCTGTAAAATTAATACCTTTTTTGTGTGGAGGTAAAGGGTTACATTTAGTGGCATAACATTGAAAATAGATCTATTAGTAAGAGCACTTGACAAATTGGTAACATCTGTTTAAGTTTGGAACCTAATGCCATTATTTTGAAAGCGGAATGTCTACATTACTTTGCCAAGCTGTCATTTTTAAATGGTTGTGTGTGCCTGATCTCCGCATTCGCTGTTTAATTCATCTGTCTCGACATATTCTAGTTCAGATTATGCTGATAACGTGAGCAAAAAGATTTGTGAATGAGCATATTTACCGGTAATAACAAACAAGGCTGAAACTACTGAATACAATGGGGAAAGCCAACTATGAAGCCAAATGTTTTAAATGTATATCTATTCTTTCCTTCTGATTCAGTAATGATAGAGAAGTAGCGTAAGATTATATTGTACATACGTCCTAACTGTGACAATGGATGCTAATATATTGAGGAATTTAATAAATAGGCACATTAATTGTTGGAATGTTGTGAATTTACATCCAGGAAAAAATGAGGGACAAGAGCATAGATATCAGCTGTTCATAATCTAAGTGCTAATTCATTACCAGTGACACATTTGCTTCTGGCACCAACACAATGATTTCAGTCTTAATAAGGATTACAGTTGGTTGTCTGGATGCATATTGGTAATGTATACAAGCTTTTAAAATGAACTAGAATGACATACCCTTTTTGTGTTTGAACATATTTATATGGTGGATTACTGTCTCAGCATTACACCTCAAGAGTACTGGTTACTTTATACTGATTTGTGAGCACCTAACTCAATTTGTCCTTGTAGGAAATCTCACTTTCAACTGTTTCCTAACTGACCGGTGTAAAGTGATCTTAGATCAGGGCACATGTCAATGCAATTCTTATTTGACACCATGTGGTCCTGTTGTATTTGAAGCAGTTTCCACTGAAAATAACAGCATACTGTTTATTTACATCTAACTGAAGGTTTTGAAAAAATACAGCTCACTGAACCCAAATATAGGGAAACAAATGTCAGTGTCATTGGTGCTCTAAGTCGCAGGGGAAAAAAAACAGGACCCTGCAATAGGAATATCAGAGTGTAGTTTGTGAATTACAGTATAGTATTTATCCTTTGTGCAGGATGTGTACATCTTTGACTAGATCATGCACCACCTGTTATTCTCAATTATCTTTGCAATGCAATCTACTTGCCAAATGAATGTAGCCTTAACAGCAGTTTAATTACACTCAGTTGCCATTGAAAATCACACTTCTGGTTAGTGGTTAAAATTATGTATTTTTGTTTAACTGATAAAAACTTTGTGTCTAAAGTTAGACTTAAAGTTAGAATTTTATCAGTGCTTTATTTGTTTTACTGGACTATAGAATTGCCTACACAAATGTGTTTCCCAGCACAGCAGTGTGCAGCTTCGTTACTGAAATGCAGTGTGTGCTTTTGCTTTAATTTTGTAATTAAGTTATGTAGTGTGATTTATAGAGGTGACATTTAAAATAAATTAAGTTTAATTTTGTCTGGTTTTAAATGCTTTAATTTGAAATGGAATGTAGAAGAATGTGTACTGTAGGCCTACATTCATTTGATTGCAATTAGTGATAAATATAACAAGTTAGGTAAGGTAAATGTCTTAAATTAAATTGACTTTGTCAGATTAAATACCAGCATCTTTAATTCCTGTGTAACAACTTCATCTAGCCAAACACCACAAAACAACTTTCAAAAGGGGAAGACATGCACAATTCAATTTAATAAATATTTTTAATCATTTAAAAAATAAATAACTTACAATTAAGATATTTTATATGAAAAGGAATATTTGATATAGATTACACTGTAACAGCCGATGGCAGTGTCATTAGCATTCTGGTTAAAGGTTACAAAAATAGCTAGACAACCGACTACATTTAAAGTAGAAAATGTATTTGTAGAAACCAATAAGATGCAGCATCAATTAAGGTCAATCTCGAGCATTGTGCTGCATAAAACAGAAGAAAATAAAAAGCTATTTCGCACATTGTTTAACAATTAGTCCTCAACTCTTGAGAGCTGGGTTGTTCAGAGGTAGAGTGAGGAAAATAGCTTTCTTGGAACATTGGGCTCTAGTTGTTTCCCTGCAAGTGGGGTTTCAACCCTCAGGGGTGCACCATTCTCCTTGTCCCCCAGATGTCCGTAACACTTTCTACAGAC
Source organism: Typhlichthys subterraneus (assembly GCA_027564835.1). Taxonomy (NCBI): domain Eukaryota; kingdom Metazoa; phylum Chordata; class Actinopteri; order Percopsiformes; family Amblyopsidae; genus Typhlichthys; species Typhlichthys subterraneus. The sequence goes on from JAODUH010044580.1 coordinate 14,075, forward strand.
TGCCTGATACATGTCGGTTCCACCAATCACCTCCACCTAAGAACAACAAGAAAGTTAGAGACAACGTTTTCTTTCCAGCCTAGACATACTGTAGTCAGACTCCTACTTCATTAATGTCCCTATAGACGTCAGAGGTTTGGTGCTTATAGCTCATAAGCAGAGGTATCACCGATTTAAATGCACCCGTGAAATGCTAAGGGATAAACAGACAACCTGTTCTTAAATTAGTTTGCTTCTCTATCCCTCCCCAAACCATGCCCTAATCCAGTGGTACTCAAACTTTTCAGCTCGCGACCCCCAAAACAAAAATGCCAGAGATGCGCGACCCCAATAGGTAGGCATAATATTATATTAATGTATTTTAACATAGGCTAGTAGCATAATACATCAAACGTAATGTTTAAAATGTACTACAAACAATTATGGCTAAAATATGCAATTTCTAATCAATTTTCTAATCATTTTAAAATACTATCTATATCTATATAATATCTGAAAATCATCTTGTGACCCCCTCCAGTGTCTCGAGACCCCCACTTTGAGAACCACTGCCCTAATCCATGCCTTTAGAACAGCCATATCTACAAACCAATAAAAATAGGACTAGATAGATTTGATGATTTCAAATTTCAATATGTGCTGTAAGGACAGATGCTGACTAACTGCTAGGGTTCCTCACAATATATTCAAGTCTAATATTAGTCTACTGTGCACTGTTCCTATATTATTTACACATATTTCACCAACTTAAATTATAAATAAATTGTACATCAAGATGTTGTCCTTAGCCCCTCATTTTGATGCGCCTCACACTGTACGGGGTTCCATCTCGACCCGCTCACCTCCTTCTCTGCTCCCAGTCTTTTGGTGTACGCGGCCTCTTTGAAACACTGCATACAGACGGCATTCAGCTTCACGACGCTCTCGGCCAGGGGGACCAAGCTCAGAATATTTCCAAATGGCTGAGGAAACGCACAGGACAACACAGGAGTCAGACACAATTGGACGCAGTGGCAAAACAATCAGTAAACGCAACGGTTATCGATTAAGAATACACACACACGGGTTTGGTCATTGAACAGATTCTTATATTATTGTTCCACACCCTACTGCACAAACTGCCTTCTGTGTATTTAGCTACCATATTGCAATGCCCACACATACCATCATATTTTTGCACACATCTGTACTTGCTCAATGACAGTAGAAGCATCTGATCTCTTTTCCGAAGCATTTTTCCCTAGGTCCTATGCTGCACATTACACACGCACACACACACTAGACGTGTAGACATTTTCATAGCCATCGCCACACACCCCACCTTTCTCTGGAAGGTTCCATCCAGTGCAGCTACAATTATCGTTTTCCCCAAATTGGCCATTTCCTCACAAAACTCGACTGTGTCTGGGAACTACAATGACAAATAGATCAACATTAGATGTGCAGTACACAATATATAGTCATAAAATACAAAGGGCTCTGTCCGAGATATTCACCCTTACAGCATTTTCAACCAAAGCGATACATGTAGTACATTTGTCAATAGATGAACAGATCATACAGCAATTCTGAGGAAACATTCTGTTAGAATAATGACAACATGATGTTATTCAAAGCTAACACACATTACAAACACATATCATTCAATCCTTAAAAAGAATTGCTAAACACAAATATGAAAAAGTTCTTTATTTCTAACAGCAGGAAGTATTGTTATACTTTTAAAGAGAGCAGATAAAAGGGATCTTCATAGAGGTGGAGAGGTCACTAGTCGAGGTACAGAGGTCAATTCTGAAATCACTTCAGCTCGGACAGCTTTATATTGTTACGCCGTGACGACGAGTGGAGTGCAAACAGTTACGTACACAAAGCTGCCGGTCAAGCTGGTAGCACGGGCGGTCCACCAACACTGGCGAGACAAACCTGGCAAAGGGATGGGGCGGCAACCATGGCTGTTACAGAACCCCCCCCCCCCCCCCCAAGGCGACGGAGACGGGACCACTCCAGAGCTCGGTCAGGCGACCCAAGCCTGGCCCCTCTGGGGCTTGGACAGGAACCCGGCGCCTTCGGCGGTGATGACGGGAGTTTCCCGGGCTGATGACGCTGGGCGACGGACAGCGGACAGCTTCCCCAGCGTGCCTCCACTGCTGGGCACTGGTCCAGCGCCAACCCCCAGGCGGTCCCGATCTGCGGACCCTGGTCAGTGGCCGTGGGGGCATCCAACCTCTTGGCTCCAGTAGGTTTCGGCCGACCCCCGGATTCGACTGACAGCGACCTCCTCTGGACGCGTGGCGGCTTTGGCGGACCCCCAGCGTGGAGCAGCTCTCCGAGGCAGGACTGAGGCTGGGAGGCAGCGGCGAACCCGGCAGTGACCTCCCCTTGGTTCCTTGGTGGCGGTTGGCCAGGCCAAATCCACCCCTTCAGGCCGAGCGGCTCCGGCGGACCCCTGAGGTGCGGTAGACCCTGGACGTGGGGCGGCGGGGCAGCTCCGGCGGACAGAGGGGGTTTGATCAGAGGTGAGCAATAAGCCTAAGGAGTAAGATGTCATGAAAGATGGCTTGGAGAAGATATGCGGGAATAGGGTCAAAAAGACAGGTAGCAGCCTGGTTGGATACAATGAGACTTTGTAGCAGAGGGAATAGAGTCATTCACTTGCTTGGAGAAGAAGGCTAAAAAACAATCAGCTGACAAGGAGGATGGGGGATGAGTTGATTTAGGCTTTGCATAAGGTCGTTTTGGCTTCAAGAAACTTCAAAAATGTTGAGGCATTTGTAGGATGAGCAACTTCATGCCGGTCAGACCTTTTCCATGTTCAACAACTGAAATCATGATATTTCATAAAACTAACCCTTTTACTAAGGTCATATTTTGGGGATCAGACAGCTTAACAACGGTATGTAAATGATAATCAGGCATACTCACAAATTGCCCTTCATCAATTCCAATGACACAGGCTTGCAAAGCGAGATTATGAATCTCTTTCAGTTGGTTTGCTGGGATCGCGTCCATTGTGTTTCTAGTGCAAGGAAAATGCAGTGCAGAACAGTAATTTACGGAAGCCCTAAGATGCCATGTATTATATACATTTAATTTACATATTGATAACATGTTATTTTCATTGTTTTCTCAAGATCTCAGTATATTTATGTAATTATCCCAAAGTGAGAATTACAACAACCGGTCTGTCTCAAAACCCTAAATTTAGAAGCTAGGCTCCATCATACTTACTTCTAAGTATGCTTATATAGACTAGCACCTAATGGGAAAACAATGTCTAGTTTTCCAGAGAACAGCAATTATATGTATACTCGTCATTAGAGACAGTTTGATATTTGAAATCCATCAAACACACACACTCACACAACCCACACAGACACGCACACACACGTGTGGCTATAACCATACTATCTACCAACCTGAGGCAATGAGGCATACAATTCGTATCATGATAATTAATAACAAGAGAGTATTTACCTGTCGTGTGTAGCCATGCCTTGGTCTGAATAACGTGTGTCTTTTGCATATTTCACCACCAAGCAGTTATACTGGGCGATTTGGAAGCGTCGCACTCGTCGCATTAGTTCAGTGCTGCAAAATAACCACAAGCGAATGAAACGTGGCAGAATATTGTAGGCCTACTGTCAGTCATGGCGGGATGGTAGTGTCAGGAGGACTGCCGTGTTAATGTAATAATAACAGTTTGTTACAGCATAATACTAATAATTTATACGAGTTACAGACGTACCTCTTTCCAGAAAACATTGGTCCAAAAATTACCTGTAATGAGTGATTCATTTTAGTTAGACAGAAAAGAACTACCAAGAACACAAAACAGCCTAACACTTCTTAATCCACATGCATATCATTTTAATTTAAACAGTGACAGTGGTTAATAACACAATGTAATAATGCATGTACTTTAAAACTGTACCGTACAGACTGCATTACCCTCTCCGTACCTGAATTTGCCCTCTTGCTTTTTGCGGGGAATTTGGAAGAATTCTTGGAACACCCAGGCAATCCATAACTAGTTCGTTCAATTTAGAATATAGTAAATATAAAAATTACACAAATTCCAATGAACGAATGGAAAATACAGTGTAAAGACAACAGGGTGTATCGCACAATGCAACAACTGAAGGAATTGAATATCCCGCGCTCAACCAGCTGGCGTTCATAAATGTACCCAATGAAACACGCAAATTAAAGTAACGTGACATCACCAACCAATAAGAAACACGAAATCAGACGGCGTCAGATAAAGAGGACTGATTAAAAAAATATAATGTTTAGCAATCAAACGCATTGTAAGTATGTTTATATCAAAATAATGAATGTGCACGCTATGTAAGCATACAATAATTTACAGTGGATAATAGCAAGGTTATACAAGTTAAGATGAGCCAAATTGTACCAGGAATGGGTTAATGTATCGCCAGTAGTCGGTTTCAAAGGTCAGTTCCTCTTTGTGCAGTGAGTGTGACTTTTTCTTCCACAGCGAAAATGACTAACTGGATTGATATGAAAAAATATGTAATATTTTTTTTTATAAATCCTCATCTTCAGACTTCCTTTCCATGTTGTACTTTTTGGGCACCAGTGCTACCGTACTGCTGCTAACCACCGGTGAACTGGAAGAGTTGGCTGTTTGCCACAGCTATTGCTCAGCCAGTTTTCTACTCCACCACCCCTAGCTAATAAATAGCTTGTGGCTATTGACAGTAGTTTGGCATTCTTTTGACAGGAGATCGAGAGGCAGTATTCTCCCAGCCATTGGTCCCACAGAATGTCGGCTGACGACGTGATTAAGGCCCACGTTGCAGCGCTCAAAGAAGGTTGGTCAGTTGGCCAGATCGGCTCGCACAGTTGGTCTCAACATAACATGCAATTTGAGCAGGCAGGGAAGAGTACTCTCACTCAGACCGGTTAGTTTGGTTTGTGTTCGTGTTTGATTTGTTCTGGTAGACTAATTTGTGTGTGTGCCTACTGTGTATGCAGGTACAGCGCGTTCGCGTGGCCTTGCTCAGACTCTACTCAACGTCCCATATGGAGAGGGAGAAGGAGAGAAATTGGATGTATACATCCCCACCACCACCTCTCTAGGTAGTAGGGGACCTGTGCTGTGGATCAAAGTTCCCAACATGTATCATTGTTGCCTCTTTATGGTGAAGATAGAAACGCAGTTTACTCCCTATCTTAGATGTTCCACTGGTGGTCTATCTCCACGGAGGCTACTGGCAGTTCCTCAGGTGCAGAACTGCTCTCTGTGTCTCCTGAGACTGTACATGATGGTTAGATGTCCACAACAATGGCTGCATTCATGTTATTGTTATTTTCTCTCTCTGGCCTTATACACAGCAAAGAGGAGTCTGGCTTTCTGGCAGTACCATTGGTTCATAAAGGTGTAGTGGTGGTTGCTGTTGGATATGACATTGCTCCCAAAGGTAACGATGATATTTCAGGCAGCGCTCCAAACACACATAAGCACACAGTGCAGACAGCGAATTAAGTGTTCCTCGATGTTTTAATACCTTTTATTCCAGACGACTGTGTAATTCCAGCCAACGGAAGAATGGAATAATAAGACAAATAAATGTGAAAATGTGCCATTTGTTGTTTTTTGCTTTTCAAGGTTTATTTTTAATACTTAGCCAAGCAATGAAATCGTTTTGACCAATCATAACAAACCATTGATGTCATATTACAATAGTAGATCAACATTGTTTAAATGATTCTGACAATAATATAGTTTATCACAATTATTTCTGGGACTATATATGGCCAAACAAAAATAGTTATCGTGACAGGCCTACAGTGGGGAGAACAAGTATTTGATACACTGCTGATTTTGCAAGTTTTCCTACTTAAAAAGCATGTAGAGGTCTGTAATTTTTACCATAGGTACACTTCAACTGTGAGAGACGGAATCTAAAACAAAAATCCA
>JAODUH010044591.1:0-15318 GCA_027564835.1 Typhlichthys subterraneus
GGTATTTTAATGCCCCCCCCCCCCCCCCCCACACCTCTTCCTCTACACTGGGCGATGGAGAGGCACGCTCATGAATATTAACGTATGTAGATGACACACAGACTATAATGGCAGCCTATCGGCCTATGTGGCAATGCAGCAAGCAAGGTTTTATTTAATTTAGCCATTAACCAACCTCTTTGTTAAATGAGAGTGGGCCGGAGGTTATAGGAATATATAAACTCAGCAAAAAAAGAAACGTCCTCTGACTTTCAACTGTTTTTACTCTCAGTAAACTGTAAACTGTGTTTTTCACAGTCAGTAGAAAAGTCTCTTTAGTGTCCTGTGTTTTTAGAACTGTGGCCTTAAATACCTACTCTCTGTAAGCTGTTAATATCGACCGTTCCACAGGTGTATGTTAATTAATTGATTATGGTTAATTGAACATACATGGAAAATTGTTTAAACCCTTTACAATAAAGATCTGTAAAATTATTTAGATTTTTACATTATTTTTGAAATGCACAGTCCTGAAAAAGGGATGTTTCTTTTTTTCTGAGTTTTTATATATATATATATATATATATTATTATTATTCTTTTTACCCTCCTCTAACTTTTTCTAATAGGACACCGTGAATTATACCACGCTTCGGTTTGGACGCTTGCTCTGCTCGTGTGCATATCACCGATGGCACCGTGTCGCAGTAGCTAACGCGGAGGGGACGTATGTCTCTCTGCTGATAAGTCGGGACGATCTGCGCCGAGTGTTTAGACTCAGTGGTGTCGGCAAGAACATTTGGAGGTCACTTCTGACCGTCAAATTAGGTTGTTTAAACCGTCCTCTCTCTCCTCCTGTTTTTTGGAGATTTGATGTAGTTTATGTAGCTCGTTCATTTCTCTCTCTCTCTCTCTCTCTCTCTCTCCATTTATCTCTCTCTCCCCCCTCTCTCTTTCTTCATGTCTCTCTCTGTCTTTTTCTCACACATTCACACACACACACACACACACACGTGCAGTGCTGAGTTTCTTGCGCTGTTACAGAGGCTTAGGCGCTAACTGTTCCAGCTGGGGTGGGGGTTACATGTGAGGATGGGGGTATTACAATGTTCTCGGCACACAAAATCCTTCAGCAGCAGGAATAAGGCCACAGGAGTGAAGTTAAGAAAGTAGTGATTTCACTGCTGACATACACAGTAAGTTATGGCATGGCGGCATGAGAATATATCAAATTAAGTATTGTCATATTATCAGTGCGGTTTATTAGCTTAAAATAAAAAGGTACGATTGAAGTTAATTCATATAAATAATGTATAGTTAATTCATATAAATAAACTTGTAATTGCTTACCATCAATTTGTACTGGTGGGTGGTGTTAAGAGCTGCATTCAATTGGTTTTGGCCGCCATGTATCACAAGTACTGTACATCTAAAGCCTCAGAATGACAAACCTGATTAATGCACTATGATGGTAGAAAACAGTCAACATTTAGCTGCATATTATCGTTTATATGTTCTAAAATGGTAAACCAAAAACATTTTCATGGGCAAATGGTAACGTTTTACTGCTATAGCGAAAACAACGCCATAGCCACACACCGATTAGCGCTTGCCTGCAGATGTCTGCCTCGCCACGGCAACGCTGTAGTGCACCATCGGTGGTTTTGATTGCAAGGTGACCGCTCTCACATTCACCTTAAGAGTGGAGAGTTACATTTTAACGTGTCCATCCCATAAACGCACATGCCCAAATAATGCAGTGTGAACAGTGTGTGTGTGTGTGTGTGTTTATTGACCTGTGTGCGTGTGTGGTGACTAGTGTGTGTGTGTAATGACCAGTGTGAGTGTGTGTGTGTGTGGTGAACTATGTGTGTGTGTGTGTAGTGACCAGTGTGCGTGTGTGTGTGTGTCCAGGACCATGTCCACCCTGGAGCTGTGTCTGCAGACTGACAGGCTGCTGGTAGTAGGGGCGGACACACAGGACACCCTGCAGGACTGGATGCAGGCTCTGGCCAAGGTGGGGCGTGCACACACACACACACACACACGCACACACACACACACACACACACCTACACAATCATATACAGCACACACACACACGCGTGCACACACAGGTCAGTCAAATGTCAAATAAAAATAAAGGCCCTTTTAAACAAAGCGCAATGTGAAAACGCAATCGTTAATTATTTTGGTAAATGCATTATAGTAAATGACAATATTGACAGTTGTTTTTTATAACAATATTGCATTGGCTGTCATTGCTACTTGCTCTCATATGAACATGAATCGGATGTACTATGATCCATAGCATTTTAACTTTTATCCTGATATACAGCCTGACGATTCCGATACCCCTGGCCAAGACTAGTAGCACTCGCATTCTAGTTTCATCCTAGGATGTTGTATTGTTGTCATATAGGGTAAAGGGGTTTTATATGCATAATTCCAATAAGTTATTCATCTATATCAATAACAGCGAAAGTGAAAATAATTATATTTATGCTGTTATTATACTGAGCTTAATTTACTAAGGAGCAATGTCAACCATATGGCATATTTAACCTGAATTGAAATCTCACAGGGGTTATCTACAATTTGATACCAAACTTTCTAAGATGTTCAGAAAGGCAGAAACCCAACATAATGCATGGGGCATGTTTTTTGCGAGGTAAAAACCATAAAAAATGGCCTAGGGAGCTAGGGTTTAAGAGGCTAACAGCGTGTGTACATTAACGTTAGCTACAGGGCTATAAATTATGTTAATTACAGGGGCTTCTCCGGGATAGCTGACTACAGACATATTTCCACATTTGTAGCCTGCTTGATAGCACTCAAAAACGATAGAATGGGCACTACGCTGACCTGTATACAGTAGACTACACGAACGGTAGCACACATTCTCCAACTTGCCAGAGTGCTTTGTTCTCTCTCATTTGGATTAGTGCATCTGCAGGCTACCTAAAAATGTAGGCACCATGCACCAATCAGTCCATTGTATAACACACCGCATACCCTTGTGCTTTTTGTCGCCGATGTCAAATTATTGTGCAACTATGTCTGAACACCTGATTTAAGGTGTCACATTAGATGTAAATGGTTTGACGCTAAATATTGCTTTTTCACATCACTTTTTCACATCGTGCTTTGTGTGAAAGGGCCTTAACACTACTGCCACATAGAGTAATAGCATTTTGGGATATGTTGTATCAGCCACTCATGTGGACTGTTGTTGAAAGCCCATCACACTGTATGTTGTTAATACGTAAAGAGGCTCTTAACTAATCAGGTTACAATTTTGCTTCTAACCCAGATATGGAGTTTTCTCTCCGTCTAAAATAATTTTAAGCAGTAAATGATTGTGTATCCCTAAATATTCAACACAAAAGTGTTTAACAAAAAATGTGTCGCCTACTTCTAGTTTGTATACTGATAGATTACAGCATACTATAAGCATAGTATTAAATTTAGCGCAGGACGTTAGATACCTCCGAAAGTAGTAATCTAACCATGTAGCCTAATGGGCTTTATATAATAGGTTCACCTGTAATCTCCAGTCCAGATTTACCCCTTTTCTTTTAGACAATAACTTCTTACAGTTTAATCTATACTTATGATTAGGCTATTGTTAGAATAAAATAATGCTACACAGTTGAAAAAGCAGAAAATGAAGGTCACACCACACACACACATAACAAAACATGAATAAGTGAATCAAATAAAACGGTTGTGATAATGGGTTATATTTGTAACTGTGAAACCGGTTGCCAGCCCACTGTGGATACTTCCTTGGAGCAAATTCTTCATATTTGCAGGCGCAGGAGTCAAAGTTGTCAGGCTGTAAAATGTAGTCTTATAAGTATGGTAACCCACTGGCCAGTGGATAGCACTGTGGCCTCACAGCAAGAAGGTTCCGGGTTCGAACCTCCGGCGTCCCTTTCTGTGTGGAGTTTGCATGTTCTCCCCAGCAAATTACGTTTCTACCTATAGGGTTTTTTGGGAAATTTGCCATCCCCCCCCCCCCCCCCCAGCTCTATATATAATCACTGGTAAATTAAAGGTTGTAGTGGTATATTGATTTAAGTTGTTTTAAAGCTTTCAATGTGGCAAATATTGCTCTAACAAGTATTATATACAAGCGGGGGAAAGTGGCTCACTGCCACATAGTGTCACGTGACGAATCTACAAGGAACTCTCGTTGCTTCAATGAGACCATGAACAGACACACCGCTACAGAGTCACTAAGCAGTGCTACAGGAGGTATAACTCCATTACCCCCCGTGTCTCTCCTCCTGTCCTCCTGTACAGGGCCGCCCACACCCCCCCCCCCCCCTCCCTGTATGGGTCTCCCACACCCACCTCCCTGTTTCAATTTGAGCCGCCAAGACACTGACCCAGGCTGAGCTCGAGGAATGGAAACTCGCTAGGAGATAATTCAGCACGGGAGTGGGTTTATCCCCCTCTGAGACAGTGATGCGATCTGTTTGTGTGTGTTTGTTTATTTATTCGGTTGTGTTTTGGGGTTGCACAGCGTAATATAAAAAGTTTCACTTTGTTTGATAATGAAAGTTCTTTTGTTTGATAATGAAAGTTCTCTTTGTGGTGGCGGACATGTTTTTTTTCCCTCTTTGTTTATTTTTTCTTCTCTGGCTTGCCTGCAGTGCTGCCTCCCATCGAAAGTCGAGGGTTTAATGCTGCAGGGGGACTGCACGCTGATTGGCCGGCTCTATTACAAGGAAGGTCATGACCTCTACCATTGGAAAAGTGGTTGGTTCGCCGCAAAAGGTTCCGCCCTGCACTTTGGCTCTGGGGAGGATGAGGAAATGGAGGTTCTTCACCTCAACCAGCTCCAGGAGCTCAGTAAGACTCGCATCAACTAGTTTTCCTCCGCTACACATGTTGCGTAGCTAAATGTGGTCCTTTTGAGGTGAAAACATGGTCTGAAATATTTTTTTCCCGTTGTTGAGTACAGCTTAATGGGCACTGCAGCCTTCTCACTGAGATGGGGGGGAAACAATTGCATTCTCCTCTGGTAATATAATCAAAAGCTCAGGGAAGCGCGTCTGGGTCAAGTGAAACCAGCCTCAATGCCTTTATAAGGTTGGCAGAATAGTCTAATGATGTGGAAGGTCCTCACCAAGATGATATTATCTTAGATTTAACCGCTGATACGGTGTGTGTGTCCCTGACTAAGATCACTATCCCAAACCTATTATAAAATAAGGTAGTTTGGAAAAAGGTCCTCACCAAGAGGATATGATCCTAGATTTAACCGCTGATACGGTGTGTGTGTCCATGACTAACTAACATTTTGACCACATATCTGGTTAAGAATCCTCATAGCATGGCTAACGCACTGCTAACTCACCTGTTACTGCTTAGCCTTTGCGGAGCGCTAGGAAGCCGTTGTACTTCTGTCCGGTTAGCCTAGTGTCGTACTGTTAGCTACGGGTGTGGTTTAGGCGTGACGAAGGCGACTTGAAAACAAACCGTGTTGGGTCCTGTACAGCTTATTGTAGGTGCTGGTGTTTGGGTCAAATTCACTAGAAGAGCAAAGAACTGCAATAAACGCTTTTCTCTGCAGAATTTTATTTTTCACTATTCTCCCGACTCTGGCTCTACTCGGTCATATGTTCATCCAATAAACCGCCACGTATTTCTTTAAAGGCCCTTGTGAAACAATTTTCAATGGACCGCTCTCCAGATGGATGTCTTAAAAGACCATACAGCCGGCATGTCAGGTTACCCTGTACTGGCACGCTGCAGCTAGTCTCGCAGAGCCAGCATTTACATACGTGAAGTCTGGGACGCAGCGCTGGCTAACCCACCTACTTGACAAGCGAGGGGTTTTGATTGACATGCAGGACAACCAACTACGTAAGTCGGACGTTAAACTTGCGATGAGGAATACTAAACAACAGGACAGTCTTGTAAATCTGTACAATTGCTTGGCTACGTTTACTGATTAAAATACATGTTTATACATTTAAATTAGTAAATAAAGCACTTAGCTATCGTTGCACCGGAAATTACGGAGACATACTTGTGAGTGACAATGCGAACAGCCAATAGATATCGACAGTATTACTTCCCGAAACCCCGGGAGTCCACTGTCGAGCTAACAGGGGGTCTATGTATCAGACGTTCAGCAACAGAGTTGCCTAGGTGACGTAGTGCTAATGAACGTAAGAGGCTGACACTAGGCGGCTTGCAGCAAACGCAGGACGCTGAAAGTGTACGGCATGCTCAGCGGAGATATGATGTTTGCCAGGAGGGACGTTGGGTCTGGGTCGCAGGTCAAGTGCATCCACAACTGACGGGCGATGAGGGTTTGGCACGTTTCAATTGGTCCTGTAGCCGTGGAAACCACAAGGAAGAGAGGCAAAACTCACTGGGTTCCTCTTGTAGTTGTTGTTGTTGTTGTTACCTCCTTTTCCCTTTCTTATTTATTTATTTACGGCAAACGGCAGTTTAAAATGAGGGTGGTGTTGCCAGATCTGCCCATACCCCCCCCCCTTCTTCATCATTCCTCTTTCTCTCTCTTAACTAAATGGTGCTCTTGTACAATTCTTTTTATATTGTAAATATTGTTTAGACGTGTTGCCTCCAACTTCCCACACCCCCACCCGCAGGCCTCGCCCCGGGGGCACCTTGTTTCTGTCGGGGGCGTTTCGGGGGGGGGGGGGGGGTCGCGTACAGCACGGCGGAAGTGACATCACAGAGCGGTGATTGTGACATCACATCACTCTACTCCTCTTCCTACAGCCACCTGGTCCGTTAACGCTATTGAGGAGTGTGGCTTTTTAATTTGTGGTATTTTGTCCCTATGTTGATATGAACCTCTCTATATGACTAGAGTGTTGTTATGAACCTCTCTATATAAGACTATAGTGTTCCTATGTTGTTATGAACCTCTCTATATGACTAGAGTGTTGTTATGAACCTCTCTATATAAGACTATAGTGTTCCTATGTTATGAACCTCTCTATATGACTAGAGTTGTTTTGAACCTCTCTATATAAGACTATAGTATTGTTATGAAGCTCTCTATATAAGACTATAGTGTTGTTATGAACCTCTCTATATAAGACTATAGTGTTGTGTTCCTATGTTGTTATGAATCTCTCTATATAAGACTATAGTCATGTTGTGTTCCTATGTTGTTATGAACCTCTCTATATAAGACTATAGTCATGTTGTGTTCCTATGTTGTTATGAACCTCTCTATATAAGACTATAGTGTTGTGTTCCTATGTTGTTATGAAACTCTCTATATAAGACTATAGTGTTGTCTTCCTATGTTGTTATGAATCTCTCTATATAAGACTATAGTGTTGTGTTCCTATGTTGTTATGAACCTCCCTATATAAGACTATATTGTTGTTATGAACCTCTCTATATAAGACTATAGTGTTGTGTTCCTATGTTGTTATGAATCTATATATGACTATAGTGTTGTTATGAACCTCTCTATATAAGACTATAGTGTTGTCTTCCTATGTTATGAATCTCTCTATATAAGACTATAGTAATGTTGTGTTCCTATGTTATGAACCTCTCTATATAAGACTATAGTGTTGTGTTCCTATGTTGTTATGAACCTCTCTATATAAGACTAGTGTTGTCTTCCTATGTTGTTATGAATCTCTCTATATAAGACTATAGTGTTGTGTTCCTATGTTGTTATGAAACTCTCTATATAAGACTATATAGTGTTGTCTTCCTATGTTGTTATGAATCTCTCTATATAAGACTATAGTGTTGTCTTCCTATGTTGTTATGAAACTCTCTATATAAGACTATATTGTTGTTATGAATCTCTCTATATAAGACTATAGTGTTGTGTTCCTATGTTGTTATGAAACTCTCTATATAAGACTATATAGTGTTGTGTTCCTATGTTGTTATGAACCTCTCTATATAAGACTATAGTCATGTTGTGACATGTCCTATGCTGTTACAAACCCCTCGGCAAAAGATTAGTTGCAAATGGCTGCAAGACGGTCTGGTTACGACCGTCAAGAGAGAAGCGGGTCTTTTGTAGTTAAGATGTCTGCCTCACAAATGGCTGCAGCCAGGGCTGAACCGGTGAGAAACATGACAGATATTGTGGATTAATCATTAACCTGTCACAGAGCAGCCATTTCTCCCCCCTCAGAACTTCTCCAAATGAGGGGTTTTCAAACACGCCGCACACATTAACTGGGGATTTCATTCAGTGCAATTTCTTTAGTGGATGTCTGTTAAAGCGCCGGTTAAACGGGAGAAATGTATTAATACCCTTGGCCTGTTCATCTCAATCTTTTCAGGCATCAGACCAAGTATTCCAAGCAGTCATGCATTTTCCAGCAGACTGTAATGCAATTTTCGCAGCTGATATTATGCTGCTAAACATGGTAAAGTATGTTTCATGTGCTGCCTTTTGACATTGTGATGATCCAATCTGGAGGGATGCCATTTCATTCCCGGGTTATCCATGGTGAATGGGCGCTGGGTAAATGAGGTTTGAGTTTTATAGGATGAAAATGAGGTCTTACGAGATCTTAACCTAATACTGCGCCTCTGAAAAGGCATTATCTTATAAAAAGAATGTTGTGTTACCGTAAAAATGTGTGCTTTGTCTTGAGAAGAAACCGAGCATGAAATTATCGTGATAATTAGTGTTGGGATTCCTGTAACAGGGATTTAAATGAACCATTTACGTCTTTTACCCCAGTAATATATTTACTAATAAACCTCTGCTGAGATAGAGAGCAAGAGCGGATTTCTGCTGTTTGTTCAAACACTAACAACAAATGTTTTATGTTCACCTGAAATCGCGTGTTGATAAATCCCCTCTCTTAAATCCAAATGTAATTTTCTTCAGTGTTTGGATCTCAGAGAACTTTCACAGCCTTGACATGAAAATAAAGTAATACATAATTTGCCAGCAGAGAATATTGTGGATTAATAGTTGTTGCTGTTTATCTTAGTATGATTTAGATATACCTGGACTTGGCCGAAATTCTATTATTAATGGATTAGTTTTTCAGCAGAGAGTATGGATAATCGATCAAAGGGGATCCAGCAAGTGTGGGGAATTTTGGTATTGTAAGAAAATTGTGTGCATATGGTTATATATGGCAGGGTGTACAACCCTACTGGCTATATGTATGGGAACAGTTAATATATACAGTATGCATATTTTTCTTTTTGCATTTATATGTACCTAAATTAAAACAAAGAAAACAAAGCCATGCAAAACTTTTAAAGGCCATTGAAAGTATTTAAATGTATCTCTCTATATATTGTTTTATCCACTTACGATTGTAAAGTAGGTCTGCACATCTCATCTGGGATGTGTCTAGACATAATTTGCAGTGCATTGACATGCGTATATTAAGTAGACGATTAGCTAGGATTCTAAGACACGTCTCTTTACAGTGATTGAGCGACTTAAAATGTCAGACCTGAGCGGTTCCCGGCGTCAGCACCGAACATGTTGCTCCAGAGTACACCACGCTCTCTTACTGTGCGGTGCTAATGTGTCATTTAACCAGCTGTTGTCCTTTTCCAGCTGTCTCAACGCAAACAGAGGGTGAAGGGACACATCAAGTCCTACTGATGGTGGAAGCTGGAAGGTACGTGGGGAAATAGGCAGACACGTGGCAAGGTGACAGTCTCGACAATTCATATTTGGAGCGACACATTTCAGTTGGACATAAATGGATTCAGCAAATTAAGCATAAACAAAGATTTGAGGTGGAGCGAACCGTCAAAAATTTATCAAAGCCTCAGATTACAAAAGCAGATGGTTTAAAACTGAACACAAAAGCGCCAAAGGGGAATAAAAACTCTATTAATATGTATTAGTGTGTTCTGTGGTTGGCTGAAATTGTCACAATATCTTGTTGAACAGAGCTAAAATCATTGCAACAGCAAATTAGACTGAGAAACGATTTGAACGAAAAGACAGATTATGAATTCGGGAATGAGGATACACGCACATTAATAATTCAGATCCGAAAAGGTGTGTTAATTAGAAACCTATTTGCGATAAAGTAACATTATGAATTATGCAACAGTGTTTTTCTAATAGCTCCAGCTCTGTCTCTGTAAAGTGAGCCCCGTTAGTCAGAACACTCTTAAGATGTGGTGACCTGCTGAGACAATGAAAGGCTTTGAACAAGTCGACTTTTGCTGCCATTTTAGAGTAGTAAATTAAACTAAAGCCAAAAAAGTACTTATTCGTATAATTGCATTTTGGACACATCCTGTGAGGAACATTACTTGCATGTGTTTGTATCTGTACCATTTAAGAATCCCATTAAAACCTCTTATCTGCTGTGTGTTTTGATGGTAAACCCCACAGTAAGTTAGCGGTAAGGGTTCCCACAGTATGGGCCGCACTTAGATTATAAGAAGAGCTGTAAATATTAGAACAAAAAAATGGAACTGCCCTGCCCTTAAGAGTTATTATATTATTTTAAAATCAGCTATGAGCATTAGCAAACGTATTACTCACAGATGTGTTTATATGAAGTAGATTGTATTATGTTGTAATTTGTTGTTGTAATCATTATGAAAACGATTCACTGATTTGCGACACTTTACTAGCCTCTGATTAATTTCGCTGCGAGTATCAAGTCTGGAAGCCAAGAAATCCTTGTGACCGAATCCAAGTAACAACTTATGTGGGCGGGGCTTAGGTGTGATGACATTATGAGAATGTTTAACTGTTTTGCGACACTTCATCATCACCAATCATCAAAGCTTTATTAAGGACACACACAGACACAAACAGACAAATAGAAAATAAACATTTACACTTATTAATCTCCCACAGGACTGTGTACGTCCGCGGATTCAACAGAGTGGACTTTGCCCTGTGGCATGCCGCGATCTCATTGGCTGCTGGCAGAGGCGGCAAAGCGCTGGGCGACCAGCAGCTCACCAGGAAAGGCATTCCCATCATCGTAGACAGCTGCATCTCCTTTGTCACACAGTATGGTGAGTGGCGCTATACGGCTCTCTGCCACTAGATGTCCAATATAACACCATCATATCAGACCAAAACACTACACCTTTAATGTCACACAGTATTGTGAGTGGTGCTATACGGCTCTCTGCCACTAGATGTCACAATAGAACACCATCATATCAGACCAAAACACTACACCTTTAAGTTCACACAGTATGGTGAGTGGCGCTATACGGCTCTCTGCCACTAGATGTCACACTGGAGCACCGTCATCTCAGACCAAAACACTACACCTTTAATGTCACACAGCATTGTGAGTGGTGCTATACGGCTCTCTGCCACTAGATGTCCAATAGAACACCATCATATCAGACCAAAACACTACACCTTTAATGTCACATAGTATGGTGAGTGGTGCTATACGGCTCTTTGCCACTAGATGTCACACTGGAGCACCGTCATATGAGACCAAAACACTACACCTTTAACGTCGCACAGTATGGTGAGTGGTGTAATACGGCTCTCTGCCACTAGATGTCACAATAGAACACCATCATATCAGACCAAAACAATACACCTTTAATGTCCCAGAATCTCAAACAAAACAAATATTTGTGGGCCACACACACAAACACATACATGCTCATGTGAAAACAAATCTCTGCGCTGGACGCCATTGCTCCACCTTTACACAGAACATAGTAGTTTGCTATTATAATAATCTTCAACATGTCAACATGTCATGTAAAGCACCATTAACTGTCTCTCACAATCACATCATCAGGTAGTTTAGCAGGCGCTTTTATCTAAAGGGACTTTAGCATGAGTACAGTGTTGTGAGTACAGTTACAAACTTGACCGTTGACCTGTGTGGGAGTTCAACACCCATACCGCTACACTATCCTTCCGCCATTTCTCTCTGTTCTTGTGTTTATGGTGGTGGTACAAGGAAGATATGAAAAGAGTTGCACTGTACATACTGTAGTTACATAATCACACTTTTTTTTTGCTACATTAAATGCATTTATTACAGCGTTTTAAAAAAATCGCAGTAACCGTTGCAGTCTTGACCAGTTATTTTCTTGGTTCGCCTGAATATAATTCAGGCATACCTTTTACATAAATGCAGGCTGTTGTCACAGTACAGTATGCTGCCCACCGACTGTGTTTTTCCACTTGCGCTCGACCTTTTCGTCCTGATGTCCGTCCCTAGCAGATGTTTAATCCTACATTTGAAACCATTTCTGGCACAGACCACTGCCTCCCACACACCACTATTATATACTGGACAAGCTGTTGTTTTTCAGCAGCAACAGAAGCATGTATGATATTCATGCATCGCATAGTAATCAAAACATTTGGTACAGCAGAGGTTAGATGTTTAAACATTGGGCAGAGATAGACAGAGAGAGTGATAGGCGTCAACGTTGAGCCTATAACTAATCTAGAAAGCCCTAATGCATCTATCACAACTGACCTTTCACCAACCATTCTATCTTACTTCATGTCTTGGCTTTGCAAATACTGTGTTGCTCTTTTTGCTCCGTTTGTTGTCTATATGTTTCTGGACCAATTTGTTGTAAAGCGGCACTGGTTGAGTTTGAACCTCTTGTTTGTTGTTGAAATCCAAACAGTATTTCCTGGTTGGTTAAAATAACTATCTACACAAGACAATATAAAATAATTTCGCTCCAACCACGCATTAGGGCACTCTGTAATTAAAGATGCTTTACTTTAACACTGGAAAGATCAAGCACTCCTCAGTTCTGTGTATTTTCAGATGATGAAATGTACGTGAGCGCATTAAAGAAGACCTAACCCCTAATGCCATAGAAACAGCCCCATCTGCAGGTTAAAAACAGGCTACTGCAGTTGCCGTATCTGTTTGTGTGAATGGCGAGTGCTTGTTCCCGCTATAAAATGTCTCGCTTGTAAGAGATGCTATCTCAGTGGGCCTTTCCTGGTAAACTCAAAGTAAAATCAAATGAAAACATGTCATGCATCAGTGCCTGCTAATGTCCCCACAACCTTTCCCCAAACAAACACCAACACCACGTCCGCTAATGTCCAACACCAATGCAATGCAGGCCTGTGCCAGAAGGGGGTGTACGAGAGGCAGGGCGACCCGGAGCGTGTGACCCAGCTCCTGGAGGAGTTCGGCCGCGACGCCCGCAACGTCAAGCTGCGGGAGCAGGAGCACCTCCTGGACGATGTCACCGACGCCCTGAAGCGCTTCCTGTCCCAGGCAGAGGACGCCCTGCTGACCAAGGAGCTCTACCCTTATTGGGTGTCTGCTCTGGGTGGGTGAAACACTTGAGCACCTCCTTGTGGACGTTCAAGGTTACTGACTTTTTTTTGTGTGTTCAAGTGGTTCTATATGATTGTATACCACTAGATGTCATACTAGAGCAACAGCACCATTGACCAAAACAAATGCTTTGTGAGCCACACACACACATGCACTAACATGCACATTAATAAAAAAATAAGAATAAAAGACAGAAGAACAGATTATCTTGGATTAAAACACACAGGCAGAGTGTGATGCCATTCACTGCTCAGGACGCAATTAATCCAAGACCATTTTCAAAGAGTTTTTAATAGCATTCCAAGCGGTAGTAGCAGCAACCTTAAAATACCTTTTATAAAAAAACATAACCAATGGGTATGCCTTCGTACATACAAGGAGGGCCACAGGGCTTTAAAGTAAAGGGTGCAATGATGCGTCCTGTAATTACATCCAGCGGAGCATCGTAGTGCAGAGTTGTAAACAGCATCTAGTTTTTGCAGACACTGTATGTATGTATGTTGTTATCGTTGGTTTTTAAAATCGGTAATCATTTGAAAAATGCTCTACTGTGAAGGCCCGCCTGAACTGCGGCGTAAATTACATAACACGTATCGATAATCATTTCCCCTGGTTGTTTTCTAGACGAGGCGAGTGAAGACAACAGGCTGGACAAGTACTCTGCATTCATTGGCAGTTTGCCAGAGGTCAACAGGTCAAGCCTGAGAGCACTGCTGCAGCACCTCTACAGGTGAATGAATATAAGTACAAGCACTCCGCTAACACACACGGTCAGCGCGGCGCAACACACGCATGTATATGATGAGCAAATGACATAGAGAGTGCAGGGGGGAGACGATCTGTTGGCAGCGTGCAAGGCATGGTGGAGAGAGAGAGCAGCGACAACACGGAGACGTCAGGGAGATTACAGTTTAACGGAGAGGGTCCAACAGACAACACAGGAAGAGGGCGACTCTTGCATCCAAGTCAATGGGGCGGTACACATATTTCACCACACTATTGCCCATTATGTCTCTCTGGGGGGGGTTAATTTAAATTTAGAGTATATAACATTAATCCCCAAGTACCTACGATCCATCTGAGGCCACAACGGTATTTCTGCAGCATACTGTATTGGGGTAAATGTGCTTTGTTTAAGGCCATGCGTGGTAGTTATAGCTGCGTGGGCGCTGCTTACGTCAGCCTCCACAGCTGTTGGTGACACGCCCACTTAATGCCGCGTTCACATGGAACGCGGCATTAAGTAAAATGTCGTAAAATGTCATAAAAGTCGAAATAGCAGTTACTACAGTGATGTCGCATTGTTTACAAATAATTCAATACAAATATATTCTCCACAAATATTTAGTGGCAACTGTTTTTTTGTAATCATTTGTGTATTGTATCTAGTATGCTATTGTTGGTGCACCAAAATTATTACCTTCTCGTTGTCGATGTTTTCTCTGTGTGTGAGGGAGCTACGAACATCCGGTTGTAAAAGCCGTCGCGGAAGACGGCAAAACGTTTATATATTTTTACTCGTTTGCCCTTGCCGGCGTCATAAAACACAACTGATTTAGCCGGTTTGCTCTCGTCCTCTAACATTATATCCGGTTTGCTCCCACTTAAACGCACCACAGCGTCCGTCTCTGTATAGTTCTAACGTCTCTGGCGACGCGGTGCCCCGCCCCTTTGCTTTACCCACCAGGATCCAGCTGTGCGCCAACCTGAACCAGATGTCCTGT
The DNA here is from genome assembly GCA_027564835.1 of Typhlichthys subterraneus. Classification (NCBI taxonomy): domain Eukaryota; kingdom Metazoa; phylum Chordata; class Actinopteri; order Percopsiformes; family Amblyopsidae; genus Typhlichthys; species Typhlichthys subterraneus. The sequence continues at coordinate 14,971 of JAODUH010044591.1, forward strand.
ACCCGCCTGGCCCGCGTCTTCTCGCCCTGCCTCTTCCAGACGCAGGGGCCGACGCCCAGGGAGGTCGCTGTGGTGCACGACCTCATCAGCCACTATGTGGCGCTGTTCAAGGTGGGTGGGTGCCCGGTTGTGGGGAGATGGGGAGCTTGTGTTGAGGGAGAATAGAGTGAGTGTGGGAGGATATAATGGTTAGTTAGGTAATGTAAGGGTATATAGTTAGTTAGGTAATGTAAGGGGATATAGTGGTTAGTTAGGTAATGTAAGGGGATATAGTTAGTTAGGTAATGTAAGGGGATATAATGGTTAGTTAGGTAATTTAAGGGTATATAGTTAGTTAGGTAATGTAAG
>JAODUH010044612.1:0-20011 GCA_027564835.1 Typhlichthys subterraneus
CTCTGTTTACTTCTTTGCATCTTTATTTCACATTCTCACAGAATTTGTGCCTCCCCTCTCTCTCTCTCTCTCTCTCTCTCTCTCTCTCTCTCTCTCTCTCACTCTCTCTCTCTCTCTATGCTACCCATGTCGCTACCCTAAACACAGGCAGATTGGTATCTCCCAACTCTTTCCTAATCGACTGTCATCTGCAACATGAATAATGAAGCAGTGTGTGTGTGTGTGCGTGTGTGCGTGTGTGTGTATGTGCATGGCTGAAGGAAGGGGGGTGTTGGGTGGGGAGGGGGCGGGGGGGTGTGAACGAGAGGCAGAAGTTTAACTTTGGGGCGTCAGGTTCATCCCCAAATATAGGCTGTGCACGGGAGCCATTTTGGGTTTGTGTGCATATGGTGAAGCCCTAGCCCACAGTGAGAACCCCCCCCCCCCACACACACACACACACAAACACACACCCATCCTTCTGTACTGTTCCTTGAAGTATTTGTAAATGAAAAGGTTTGAGGTTTAATCTGGCGATCAGCCAACTGAGATGCAATTAATTTATCGCACTCCTGTCTTCCAATTCTACTCTACACCTTGAATGCATGCTGGCATAAACACATCCTGTCAAGCAGAATATCTGTGCAAGAATGATAGTTTCTCTCCTTTCAAGCTTTCACAAGCCACTATTATTAGTCTGGGAACTATCTGATAAAGAGATGTAGTGTAGGTCTGTGTTAATATGTCATAAGCCAGCTCTAAGGTAGATAGGTTGAGATATACATCTTTCATGTGTTTTGTGTCTCACTAGTAATTGGGCCTGTGTGTGTGTGCATGTGTGTGTGTAGAGAGCATGCTGAGGACAGCCAGCAGCCCAGACAGCCTGCGGTCCCGGACCCCCATGATCACCCCGGACCTGGAGAGTGGCACCAAGCTGTGGCACCTGGTGAAGAACCACGACCACTCAGACCAGAGGGAGGGAGACAGGGGCAGCAAGATGGTCTCTGAGATCTATCTTACCAGGCTGTTGGCCACCAAGGTATGGAGATCACACGCTTAATCATACGTTTGGATTCTGTGTTCTCCATCTTTCAGGCTTAAATGTATAGTAAGCGATTGTTTACACTTTTTATCAAGTTCACCAAATATCTCCTTGCATTTCTCTATTTTATCATGTTCTGTGTGTGCAGAAATATTAACCTGGCACTTCTACACAGCCATGTAAATAGGAACATAAAGAGAGTGGTACAGACCACACACAATAACAATACCCTGCAATGCATTCCCAATAAGTTGGGCGAAGCTTCTTAGGGCGCAGCCTATGGCAGGGCTGTTCATTGACAAATTCAGGTGGGCCAGATTTCAACAAGAGAAACAGTAGGTGGCCCAGATATTAACAAGAGAAACTGTAGGTGGCCCAGATATTTTTGGCAATTATTTACGTGAGCATCTACGAGAAGGTTTTCTATAGAATTATAGGATACCTTTAATTCCAAGTCTCTCTGGCATGTGGGCTTTTTAACTAATTAATAGCCACGCCCACATGGTCCAGTTTGCAATGCGGTGTTCTGCAACTGAAATTACATTTGACACAGGTAAAGGTATTGGCACTTGGCAATTCCAGGTATTCCTACCGGTATGGTTTCAAATGTGACTAGTACCATACCCAAATTATTATCCTCTAACTAGCAGGAGCTACGGAACCTATGTGGACATATGTCACTTAGACTTATTTAGTTACATTGATTATTAGGTCTGTACTACTACTGTACCTTACATTTACAAACAGGCTATGTCATGATGTCTTGGCTGTAGAACAGTTAATCATAACTAATTTACAGTAATATATTGACTTGATTCGTATAGTAGTTATGCAGTATATTGAGCTAATGTATAGTGGTCAAGGGTGCAATCCCCTCATGGGCAACATGGGGGCAGTTGGTGCGGGCCACCACTTGAAAAGGCTTGCCCTATGGCATCGAAGGTAGATGTGTTTTTCTTCATTTGAGTTTTAAGTTACACGCTCTTGAGAATGATTAACTATTACCTTTAAACATAAGAACTGCCATACTGTTGAACAGACCTTGTTTTACCAACAATTTCCTCACAGTCTCAGTCCTGTTAATGACTGCTTGCAGAACATTCATAGCATGCTCCATTATCAAGGGATATTGTAGACTGTTTACTAGCCAAGGAGGGAGCTCCCAGCACGATTTGGCTTGTTTATGCAACATAACTTTGCATGTTCCTTATGTGTGTTCCTGGCAGGCTTGCATTTACTGTAATGCATTTAATTGAAATTAAATGTAACAACTTTACATGTGATAGTGTCTATCACGGTACATCACTATAATTTTACTACATACTGTATATATTGTTAAATAAATGTTATGTATATTGAGAAATAAATTATATTTTCACATTTGTTTTTAGAAAAACAAAGTTTAGATATAGATTAAGTGGTTTGCTGAGATGGGTGTTTTGGAGTGTAGTGTTGAAAGTTTAAATATTAACTGGATAAAATACAGTACATAACAATAGAGAAAAAAAACCCTGACATCTTCCTCTCACTTCACTCCCAATTGCGTGTGTGTATTTGTGTATTTTTTGTGTACTGTACTGTACTGTGTGTGTGTGTGTGTGTTTTGGAGGCGGTTAAAGATATAGGCAGCAGTTACAAGCATCCTGGGTGTTCAATTTTCCACTAGTAATGAAAAAAAATAAAAACAGAGGGATATAAAGTGGGCTTGTGTTGCAGAGAGAGAGAGAGAGAGCTTGGCAGACAGGTAATTTGTTCAGGGATCGGGGATTTGACCGTGCATGATAAAAATACAGAGAAGCAAATGGAATTCAGAAACTCATCTTGTCCCCAGTCCCAGTTTGACTGTCTATCTTTCTCTCTGTCTGATTGTCTGTTTGTCTGTCTTACACTACACACAGCTATCTCATCACTTTGACTCAGGAGTAGGATGCATTGTGTTCCACTTCTGTAATAGTCTATCTGGCTGACTGGACATCAACACACACACAATCTTAGATTCTAACAGAGAAGTCCAGGGAATTTTTTTTTTCACATGAAATTAATTTAGCTATATTTGCTGTAATTACTTTGTAGGATTGTGGTTGAACCAAAGCCCTCTCCAGATTAAAAGTTTTCAGCTATTGAGCATTGTAATGATACTAGACGGGGATGAGGTTCCAGTTGCTGTTTACAGTTTATTGTACCAAAGCACAGGAATAGGCTGACTCGCAGACAGAAACAGGCAGAGGTCAAAAACAGAGTAGTCCAGACAATAGGCAAAAAAGGGGTAGGCTAAAGTCAGAGTAAACAGACAGGCAACGGGACTGGTACACAGATGGCTGTTCAGGCTGAGGTACCGACAAGGGGCAGGCAAGACGGAATAAACGTAGACAGAAATACTGGTCAAAACGTGAAAAGGCTATACTGGAGTTCAGAATAACAAAGTCAACAATGGTTCGGTAATGTAGAAACAATACTTCACAAAGAGCGGGAAGTGTGATCGTCTAATATACTGTGCACAGGTGTTAGTAAACAGATGAACGTGATCTAGGTTGATTGTGGAATGTCGATGACGGGGAAGGCGGGTCCGGGGAGAGAGAGTCACTAGAGCAGTGAACAGTCGCTGTCGGCGGTGGCGTGCGCTCCCGTGGTCGTGCGTGGGAGTGCAGACCTTACAAGCATAGCTAGCTGGGTATTGACCCTAAAATGTACACTGCCAGGGTTATCAATGCTTGACATATATATATATATATATATATATATATATCAGAACAACAAAAACAAACATTTTGGTATTTGCTAGTGTTTGCAACAGTGTAAAACATACACATACAACATCATTTGCATCTTAATTAAAGCATTACAACAAAACCCAACATACAGTGACATTGTTGTCATCCTGTGCCATTCCACTCTCCAGGGTACGTTACAGAAGTTCGTGGATGACCTCTTTGAGACCATCTTTAGCACGGCTCACCGAGGCAGCGCTCTGCCGCTCGCCATCAAGTACATGTTTGACTTCCTGGACGAGCAGGCAGACAAACACTCCATCCACGACTACGACGTGCGACACACATGGAAGAGCAACTGGTAGGAATGGGGGGATTCACTCGTATACATTACATTTTTTTCTTTCTTTTTTGGTAATGGAAAATATGATTGAGTTGTTCACGGTGTACTGTATGTACATTCACTACATTGTATTTTGTTCATTGGACCATAGAACCTAAGCGTAGTGACAGTTCAATGTTAATGACGGTCATTTGCCGTTTGTCTTTAAAAAATACGGTAGATGTCCTAATTATTTCTGTTCACATCCGCAGTCTTCCTTTGAGGTTCTGGGTGAATGTGATCAAGAACCCTCAGTTTGTGTTTGACATCCACAAGAACAGCATCACAGACGCCTGCCTGTCTGTGGTGGCCCAGACCTTCATGGACTCCTGTTCAACTTCAGAACACAAGCTGGGCAAGGACTCTCCTTCCAACAAGCTGCTCTACGCTAAAGATATCCCCAACTACAAGAACTGGGTGGAGAGGTGAGAGTTGGACCTCATCTGAGCTTGACATTTATAAGCCAGCCAAGAGTCATATGTGAATAATGAGTGACTGATTACTTTTTATAGTCTTTTACAATTTAACACAAGCTATGGATTACTAGCCTGGCTCTGCCCTAATTGCTCTCAGCTATAAAATGTTTGCTGGTATTATAGTCTGGAAACCCTGTTTGCATGAGTGTTTTCACAGGCTCCCTGCTGGCTGACCAATAAGGGTGGGGTAGTGATATGTTATTGATGTTATGGCGTTTTTTGAGATGCTAACACTTTTAGCAATGACGATTGGCTGTCCAAGAATTTCAAAATGAACCTACTGTACTAGGCGTAGACCGCTGGAACCAAACGACTGTTAAGACTTCCAATGTAGCGTGGCCAGGCCAGGCCAGTGAATATGCTCTGGTTACACCAGGCTAATGGATCGTGTGCATAAGATATCATCCACTCAGATATTGCTACATGCTATTTGAAACATCACCAAGTGAATTCAGGTGACTGGCATGTCTTCTATTAATTTCCCTGATGACATTCACTTTACACGTGAAATGAATGCAGAAGGATACAGGATGTGTATAGTCACTTAACATTTTCACCTACTGTTTTCTAAATCAGTATTTGTTTTACTACCTACTAGTAAATTAGTTATAATTTCCTTTTTCTTAAGAAAGGTCTCTTCACCAGCCATTTCAGACTGCTTATCATGCCATGCTTTGGCCTGTCACAGCACAGATAGTTTATTTGAGTTATTTGTGTACAGGGACCCCTAGGTCTTGACATTGTCTTGTCTAATGCTTGACCCTATGAGGTCCAGCATTTCATCTGTATAGTATTTTCTGCTGTACATCGATAGACTGTCTTGTGCCTGTGTGGTTTTCTTGTTGTGTGGTAGTGTCTGAATTAAACTGAAAGTGTTGCTAGGAATATTTCTAAAGTTCATTAAGCCAGAATTCCTCTATTAAATATGTGAAAAACAAGCCAGTTAATGTTGCATCATTCTGGGTGGTAACCAATCATCTTTTAGCTATGCCTCCACCTCCCAGTAGGATAGACGGTCAAATAATTGAATGTTAAAAAAGGGCAGTGCCAACTGAACTGAACAGTTTCGCTCGAAGGGAGAAAAGTCTGTCCACAATTATGGGAATTAGAATGTTATGGGGCGTTTAATTGTCAGTGCTCCCAATCCGCATAACATTCAATGCCTGTTAAAATGCCCTAGAGGAAAACTACACTATGAGTATCATTTTCATTTTTATGCCAACTGTCAATATTCTCACAATTAACAGTGGATAGTCTGGGTCCATACTATAGTATTATTACATTACATTGAGTGGAGCGAAGGTTTTTAATTGCTTAGCAACATGTAAACATCAAGTCCTCCTTAGACAACATCTCCAACATGGTGCTGCTCTGACTGCATCTTCGGCCTTCATGCAGGTACTACTCTGACATCTCCCGTATGCCAGTCATCAGTGACCAGGACATGAGTGCCTACCTAGCGGAGCAGTCGCGGCTGCACCTGAGCCAGTTCAACAGCATGTCGGCCCTGCACGAGATCTACTCCTACATCATCAAGTACAAAGACGAGGTGGGACAAGGAGTTTGTGGAAATATCACACCGTTATGTATCGTCACGATCACATGGATCAGAATATACATTCAGTATGCCCAAAATGTTTTATAATATATTATATTAATATATTAATATAATATTAATATATTATATTAATATTAGCATAATATATTCCCATCAAATATAATCAGGCAGTGATTTAAATGTATACATTTATCTTGAATTTGCTTTAGGTAGTAATACGTTTAAGTGATTTTGAAGCTTAAAGAAGTTTGAATCAAGCGGTCAGAAATAACTCTGTTATAAAAACACTGAAGCTAAATGATGTTCTCTCCTTGAGAGAGTTCAAAACTTTAACTAAGAACTGTGTAACCCAGGAGTGTAACTGCTATTCGTGAGATGGATTATTTTTTTATATATCTTTTGTAACGGTGTGCCATCCTGGCCAGGTCTCCCTTGAAAAATAGATTTTTTAATCTCAAGGGACCATGGTTAAATAAAAGTAAAAAAAAAAAGATTCCAAGATCAGATTTTCTACAGCCATATAATAGTCAAATTAATATTGTGCTTTATTCATAGGTCCACCACATTTTGGAGGGTGTAATTCCCTGTCTTATTTGCCTTGACTAATACTGTGAGGCAATTTGAATTCAATTACACTGATAACAAATCCACATTTACTCAAAAGCTTGTGGGCATTATGACCATTAGGGCTCCCATTTAAGCAAAGCCGAAGACATTTAGGCATTATCAACTTAATGGATATAGATTCAATTTAATATTTTGTCCTCCATTTGTTGCTGTACAATTTAGAAATGAATATCACATTTGAAACTGGTGGAACTTCAATTGTTAAAATATATATTTATATATTTAGGCCACGAGTTACAGTACTTTATGGCTGAGGACATGTGTAGTATAGCAGCTAATACTGGATTGGATTGAACTAGCGGTTTATAATATCCTTTAAAACCACTAAGCTCATTGCTGTTCAAAAACAGCAATGTGTGCACACACACACACACTATGTGTCTGCAGATGTCTCTGTTAAAGCCACCAGCTCCCCCTTCATTAAGGCATATTATCCAGATGTTAGCAGCTGCTACAAAGTGCTTGTTGCTGTGTCATTGACACACACACACACACACGCACACACACACACACACACACGGCCACAAATAAACACTATATGAAGACTCACACACGTCTATGTGCACAGTAGTACTCTAAAATGTGCGCACACACACACACACACAAGCTCACTTTCACAATGACCGTCAGCATGTATTTCACACCGTTCTGAATGACCCCTACAAAACACCTTCCCTCACAACCCCTATTCATGCTCCACACAAACCCCCACCCCCCTCACCCCCTTCCTTCCCCCCGCCTACACAGGGACAGGGTTCTTTTAGAACATCACCATTAAGGGGAGAATAGGGCTACATTTAGCTATGGGGGAGCTCTTTGAGCAGTGTCAAGGATTGGATTGAATAATGATATTGTGTTGTCTCTCTATCCTGTTCATCCTGCCCTTCATCTTACATGTTCATTTTGATTATAAGGTCGTCAGAAAGGCGAGTCTTAGTGTGTTTGTGTTGCTTCCAGTACATTCTACACACGCTTTCCATTTATGCTTTTTTACTTATTTGAAGTTTTTATTTTGGATTTCACATTTATAGTTTTCATATTTTTTACCTAGAGTGGCATGACTGGACTGCAAATAAATCAGGCTTCTGGCTATTAGCAGTGGGCAAACAAACCAATAAATAGTTTAAGATGGGTAATTTGAATTTGAGACACATTCTCAAATTCAATTTTTTCTCACATGTATTCAATTTACTACAGTTAATTATTTGTAACATTTGTCTGATCTTAACTGAATCTCAGACGCTTTTCACTAATCTCCGTCTCTACCCATCTCCAGATTCTCTCGGCATTGCAGAAGGACGACCAGTCTCGCAGGCAGAGGCTACGCAGCAAACTGGAGCAGGTCATTGACACCATGGCCCTAGCTAGCTGAGAACCAGCCAATCCCACTCTCAGCTAGCTGAGGAATGGCCAATCAAACACGTCTTTCCCGACCGCCTCCGACGCCGATGACCGCTTTTGACGCTCTGTCTGTGAACTCTTGACCCTTTAGCCCTTGCAAGAACACAGAGCGGAGAGACTGCAAGGCCACAAGGACACCGTAGCACAGTGGAGAGAGTGCAGAGTTAGCTTGTAATTAAACGGAGGCTGGGTCGGCTATGTTGTGAGCCGCCGGTCCAGTCTGTCCAACCAAATCAAGTGCACCCTCCTCAACCTCATTTAAGACCTCATTGGACCTCACCTCAGGAGAGTGTTTATTCTCACCCAACCCCTCAATTCACGTAGAATGTTATACAGCAGCGTCATCTAGCTACAGCCATTAATCAGGTCTGGTAAAGTAAGTGGTGAACTAAATTAAATGAGCCAGTTACACAAGGTTTCATCGCTAATGCTACGGCAAAGCTATAAAACAACAGTCAAGGAGGACAGCAGAAGCTGGGATAATGTTACAAACTGAGGAGAAAGGACTCTGTGGAAGAAGATATGTTAATTGATTCTTACGTACTCCTCTGTTGATATTACCAATCTTTGCTCTCTCTCAAATGGGGCTCCACTGAAGACTGAAGCAAGACATTTTGACTCTCAGACAGGATTTGTTGTCCCGCCGGGTTCTATTATTGATTTGTATCATTTTTGTTCCACAACTGCCTACTCTGCCCAGTGCTGTGCCACTTGTGTTACTGCTGAATTTGCACAATTTACAACAAAGCTAAATCAAAACAGAGAATAGGATATATGAATATATATATATAGATATAGATATATGAATACAAACTTTCTTTCTAAATGAAAAAGTTTTCCATTATAATGTACAAAAGAACTTTGATATTTCAGAGATGAACAATTAAGAAAACAAAAAGGAAAATCTCGTCATGTGCCATGTTTAATTTGAATGTCGTTTAGTGAAACAATGCTTTTCTGTTAGAAGACCTGTGCTATGATAAAACGTGAAAGTACAAAAATAGGTAAATGGCTAAATATATATATTAGACACAATTACAGTATATCATTCAAGTCTTACAGGCCTTTCCTGTCCTATGGTTCTAAAGGTACCAGACATATACATTATGTCTGTAATGTACACCTATGAGCCAACCAACTTATAGTTACTTTAGAGAAACCAAATACAAGGCTTGGTTCTTGAAATTTCACCTGTTCAGTGACCAACATCTTTGAAAGCCAGCCTCAAACAATGGCAGTAGACTACTAGTAAGTAATCTTGTGAATCTTGTTTTCTTGAGCCCTTTTGTCTGAAACAACAGTTTATAAGTGCCATCTGAAATCAAGGCCATCTTTAAGCTGACAAGAAAGTGAATAGTATTGTCTTATTTGTTTTCTACTCTGCAGTGAAGATGGAAAAGCTATTGAAAGTTTTCCTTTTTTTATGTGAACATCTGTGGTGTGACAAGATAATGAAATGTAGCTAAATCTATGAGTGTTTTTGTAACAGTTGAAGGTATTTTCTGTTTGTTTTCTCATCCTGTGTTTTCACAGAAGAATTTGTGTTTTTATTTCCTCCAAATATGTGCTGACCTTTATTTGTATACCTTGCTTAACCCCTTTTCTTTGGCGCTCAAATAGGTACAAAGGGTAGTTATGAAGTCTTGAGAAACATGGAAAAGACCAATTATTAGAGTAACCATAATTCTGTTTTAAGACAAATTTTTGACCTAACAACAGAATGTATAAGCTCAGCAACTAAGCTTCCTCACTTGTGAGATATTATATATACCCACTACTTGACACTGTTTTGTGTAAGGTTTACTTTGCAGGGTAAATGAATCAAATCAAATGCTAGATACTACATTTTTTACAGTAACCAGAAAAAAATGCCCTTGCTAAAATGTATTATCTCACATAGAGCATTAGTTAATGAAGAACATTTTACCTTTATAGGTTCCCATTAAACAGCTTTAAGTAGACTATGTCCTCAGCAGCAGGAACTTATGGTGGAGCATGTTGGGGTAATTGACTTGTTTGCATAGTATAGAGTTCAGGATGAGTCTTTTTTTCCAACTACTTGTTTAATCAGCTAAATGAAGTAAGAATCCTGGTGTGCTTACAAGGAGCTTAAATAAGAATGTGGTCCATTTCACAAATATAATGTCACGATCCAATAGCAAGCCGTTGGTATGCAACTTGGTTGACTGGTTTCCACATTTATGTTTCCGATTATCGTCAAAATAAGATTGTATTAGTATTTACCTAAACATGAGCTGTATTTTTAGAAGTACACAACAGTAACCACAATAAAATACTGTATTTATTAGCAAGCTAATTTAGCAAAGTTATAACATTATTGGAAGGGAAATTGTACATGCAGAACAGTTCATCCCATTTTTTCCCAAAATGGTAACCTCTATATATACCATTAGCACAGACTAGATGTAAAATAACAAACACATGTTGAGGTTGAGTTTAAAAAGTGATATTGCACTTCCTGAAACCCCCTTTACAGCCACTGTATAACTGCATACTGTAGTTGTACAGTACAAATATAGGCCTAAACTAAATAGAACATTCTGTAGGCCTGTGTGCTCGACACAAGAGTGGGACTCATCTATAAAAACCACTCGTATTTACAGGGTAAACCGACAAACCAGATTGATGACCAAAGTTTTTTTAGAACACGAGGAGGTGAACTCCTTGAGATCACAATCCGTTTTCTTCCATTACAGTATGTTGTTACTTCCATATAACTTCCATATATATCCTTCCATAGGTCATTTAGGGTGATTTTAATGAGCCATCATAGTCTTCCATGCGCATCTTTAAGATTTGCCCATTGAATATTCCATGTGTTTTGTGTTTGCTAAATCTACAAACTGATATGTACGAGGTCTCATCACTGCATTTTGTTGGTTAAATGGCCCAGACTCCCATAAGGTTCAATTTAGCAGTCTCAGGATGTTTATCGTGCATTTTGTTGTCTGGTACTCAGTGTTTTCATTTCCTCTTTTACTGGTATTTTGTAAAGATAGTTTGATGATAGGGAAGAGTGGAAATTCTTATGTAGAGACCCATAGGACTGCTCTAATAAGTTGTAAATACAATTCCAGCAGTATAGTACTGTATGTTAGGAGGGCATTTGGCTTTCTGGCGCTTTGCCTCTCACTTGTTATTTCTACTTGTCTTGTTTTCTGCCTGCCCAGTTGTTGGGCGAAGATGAAAAGGCTTTGAAGGCATCGCATCACATTGCATGGCACCACATCATATCTCATTCCCTTGCATCTGCAGTAGTGCTTGCCTGTCTGCGCAAAACCAGAGATGGAGATAGAAAAGCGCAATTTAATTTCAAAAGGTCACGAGGGAGCGATTACTGGTGTGCATCCGATTCACAACTAACTTTCACCGTGCCTTGTCAAGCCCCCTCCACCCTCACCCCTTCACTTCTGCTTGTACCTCATTTGCTGTGGACCCACATGCCACTGGACCTTAAAGTCCCTATATCCACCAACACAGGTGTTTTGAGCTAAAGTTGCTGATCAGACCTCTTCTCATGACTGTATGGGTGTGTTTAGACCCCACTTGTTTGACATTTCTTTCACTCTTTAGTGAGTTATTTACGCTTCAGTTAGGTTGGAACAACGTACACCTTGTGATTGGTTCTTTGCAGCATAGCGCTGCCCATAATCAACACCAGAGGTCTTATCATCCAAAATATCACCTGTGTTAGTGGTTCATTCATTCCCACTCTCTAAGGTATTCTTCCCCCTCTGAGCTCTAATTCTCATCACTGTACTGGTAACCTTCTCTGATACTGGTTTAAAATTATTTTATTAAAATAAATCTGTGGTGTAATTAATAAAAAGAAAATAAATTGTTTCTTTCTCAGTGTGTTACAAACATAGAATCAAATGAAAAAGACCTTAACACAGATTACTGAAAAGAAAGTAAGGAGAATAAAAAAAGAGTTTTAATACTTTATGAATTCTGATACCTTTTTAAAAGTTTCAGACTTGAAGCTGCTGTGACAGGTTTTGGCTGTTTCACGCCCGTGTAAATATTCTGCTCTTTCCTATTTTGCAGATTTATTACGTGTAAATAGACGCGCATCAAGGAGAGATTAAACATGTTTTTTTGCTAAATCTGGCTTGTCTTTGATGTTTTTATTTTCCTGGCTCTATCCCTATACCATGATGAATTTTGAATTTCAATGTATAAGTTTGGAGTTTGTATAATGTGTCACTTGACAGCACAAGGCAAATGAGCCATATAATCCATCGAAGGTTGCTCATTCTGTAAAATGTTTTATGTTTGAGCTGAATGACAGACCATTTACAATTACTAAAACATAAAGGGACATTTTGACATTAAACAAATATATCTAACTTAAAGTTACAGTCCATGTATTTCCACTCAACTTCCAATTGAGGTAATTATGGTGAAACCCACTGCCAGTACTACAGCTATAAGTAATCAATGTAAAACCAAACAGCTTTGAGCAGCATGTGGGCTAATAGGGCTGCATCATCAAACACTTTGATGACGGGACATGTCTGTGGTTTTATATGCCATGTTTCATATTTGTCTTTATAATTTTCTTGAATTGATAATCCATCCATGCGGAGGCCTATAGCAGGTGATAGTTCCTCTTAATTTGCCTCTAGCATCTCTGAAGGTCTCCATTAAGGTTCCCTTCAGAAAACTTTTATTGAAAATGTAGTCCTCTCCCCAGGGACTGAGGAGATTTGACAAGCAACCCATCAATCAAATTAAAAGTCCCATTACAATAACATAAATGTGGGGGTTAAGGGCCACCCCAGAGAAAATCTGCCCTTGATTTTACAGAAGCCGATCTTTGTTCTCTGTGGGATTGACAGGTCTTTATTATTATAAGTGCCTTTTTCCTGTGACCTGTGGGGCCATTTGAGACGCCATCTTTTATTCCTCCTCAGCATGGAGAGGTCTCACATCACACCAAGCAGGGATGTAGAATGTGGAGTGATGCAGTTAAAAGGACGACTTGAAGCATTTTTGGGCTCCCTAGTCCTGTCCCATTATTCTCTCTTCCGCTCTTTATTTGCCTCTTGCGTTTCATTTGGAAGTCACTGAAGGCACCGAGTGCCACGCATCACTTAAAACTACGACTTCAACACCAACAAAAGCTCCTCTGTCGACACTTTCTCCTTGTTGTGAAAAATCTTGTAGATTTCTCCTGCTATCGTGTGCCTGGAGGGGCTTTTCTGTCAATTGACCCTCTCCACTCCTCGTACACACTGGCTACCTGTCAAGAGATGCCCTCACAGAATAAATGGCCAAGTCACATTGACTCTTTGCCCTGCTGCTATCTCTCAGCTGGGGATTAAACTGAGATAACTGAGACTGCTGAGCGGAACAGAGAAAAGTTGAGAGGATAGGAGAGGAGACCAAATGGATCAGCAGAAAGCAAAAGGGGGGTTGAAAGGAATGGGGAGAAAGGTAAGCAGAGCTCTTTCCGCTCACCTTTTATTTTCTTATTTCCTAATAAGGCCACATCCGTATTAACACAGGTACCTTTTAAGTGTACATGGGCAAAAGGTTTTGGGCTACACGGACTCATATCTGATCTTCATGCAACTTCATTGCAAGCAACAACCACACACCTGAGATCTCATTCATTGTCTATGTGAAGGCACAGTCGTTCGCTAAAGGTGAGTGAGGAGGTCTTGGAATGTTATTTTTCAGGAAGCACTCAATTGTTCAGATAACTGTTCCATCATATACACTTGTTTGCACGTGCCTTAGCCAAAGACGTTGTTTCTTTCTTATATTGGCATTAGCAAACTTGGCCAAGTCTGGATCCGTTATTGTACCATTTATTTACTTCCCACCAGAATCTTCACATCTCCCATTCTCTTGTACATAAAAGGTGTTACACATTAGTTTGTGACTACAAACATGTTTGACCTACTGTAGGCATATTGTACATTTGTTTGTAAACAGGAAAACTGAAAATAACATCCGTACGTACTCAGTCACCATTCTGAAATTAGTTTCCGAGGAACAATACATCGTGATCATAAGCCATTTTCAGATTTATTTATCCACGAGAGCATTTTTGAAAAGCTCAATGTTCAGTTCTGGAAGATGTATAGTAGTTGTGTAGCTGGAAGGCCAAAACTAAAAGATAAACATTAGTTTTCAAATTAAACGGTGGTCGTGGAAAAGGCCTAAGTCGTATGGGGGCAGACTCAGCCATTTCTGTCGCTCAGAAAAGGATGGGTTAGATATCTGGGGAAATAAGACAATTTAGTTGGATAAGGACATTTAGACAATCAAGCTCTCCTTTCTGTCAAAGCTGAATTCCCTCTAGTGATAAAATGTACTAGTTGATTTTGTGTTTGTGTCAATAACACACATCACCAACAAATATCCTAATTCCTAGTAAAACATTTAAGGTGGGACTACATGTAGGCTGTCAGTAATAGATATTTGTATCTTTCACTGTCTATGTTCAGTGGAAACACCCTCGGGGAATGACAAGGGGCAACATAGACCATAGCATACTACAGCATGCATGCAGAATGGAAATAAGTATATATAAGATATATAGATATATAGATATACAAATAAAGTATGTCTGTACAGTACATGCATATACAATATAACAAACTGTTTACATACAGGATATAGTGCGCACATGTGCACACACACATCCCATGGCACTACAAACATGAATCAGTCTCCAGCTCATTGTGAAAGCCATAGCTTTCATCTTACCTGCTGAAATGGAATAGTGTCCTCCTGGGACTGTATTACTACCGAAAAGGCCATGAAAGTTTCAAAGAAGGCTGCTGTTGTCATGGTACAAGGATATTGTTGCAATTGCCATGGGTGAAATTGTTAGTTACACAGTCATAACGACGTACACTATAATGTCATTACTTGACTTTTTATAGATACTATCTATATTGATGGTTTAAAGTGTATGGCATTTATGGATGTTCTCACCCTTTTAACATTGTTATGGAAATGTTATCCACTATCTGTATCTATTGTATAGACATAACAGTTATAGAGAATTAACTAATCACACAAAATGTATAATAATTACAACAAAAAAACACTTTTTAAAACATAAACATTTGAATGGTCACTATGTTATTTTCACTACATTTATGGAGTAAATAAGGAAGTAGTCTAAAGAGGAAAGTTTAACAAACTTTACTGTTAGCTTATGGTGTCCATGTTGTATATGCTGCGATTCATAATGAACCACTCGTGACTGAATCACAGTGAATGCCTGTAAGAACAAGGCTGATTTTATGGACACTGTTGAAAATCAGTGTCCACTGTCGTTGCACAGGGCCGACATGGACCCACTCCAGCACCCCCAGAATAGCAGCCAGAAGGCATTTGCAAGTGCTCAAAGGTCTGATTGCGAGTGTCTGTCTGCCCAAGCTGCAAGTGGCAGTGCAGCAGAGGTACAGAAGAGAAATCGACGTTTAAAATTCAGCTTGCGGGCGAACTCAGGCTATTTTCACCCTGTCTGACCCTTAGTGAGCCTGCCTGCTCTGCTCTGAACTGTCCCCGCCGGGCATTTACCTCACCTCTCCCCTTGTTAGCTAGCACGCCATCCGCACACTTTAATCATCTCTACCCCTCCCTCTCAGAAGCAGTGACAGAGAGCAAGCCTCACTATGCTAGTGGTCACGCACACCATCACGCATGAAATCTAGCTAGCGTCTGTCTGTCTGTCTGTCGTTTTCTTTTCATGTTATCGCTTAATCTTTCCCAAATCACTGACAGTGGCTAAATAGGCTAGTAATGTGATACACTCACAAATAATGGCCAAAATCATGAATGCCTGTCCTACCAGGCAGTAAGTGTACGTTTATGAGCATCCATGATGAAGATGTGTATCCCTACCTCCTTTGTAATACTCATAATGCTTCTCACTGTAAGTCACTTTAGATAACTGTGCTAAATTATTCACTTAAAAGTGATAGGCCTACAACCACACACCTTCACCCAGTCACACCTCCTCTTGTCTTTATCTTTGGGATATATTACTATATTCTGTACAATATATCCATCAACGTGTCATATTGAACTGCATACAGTACACTGCAGTAAAGTACTGCTGTTAGACAAATGGCTTTTATATATAGTGTATACTGTAGCTACAGGAGAGTGAAATATTAACATTATATTAATTTGTGTTTTGACCTTTTATGTACAGCGAGTTACCGTTAAGGTCAAGTCCTAAAACCGCTTGCTGCAAATTGACCATTGATTGGCCTAACTATTGAATAAAGATACTACAATTGAAACCATGCTAAGTTGTAACCGTCATCTATTACAGGCCTGTTTCTTCTCCCTCCCTGCACTGTGTTCCACATTGGTTCCACCTGTGTTCCCTGTCATCATGTCTCATGTGTTTCACCCTCGTTGTTGTTATCCAATGTGTCCTTGTCTTGTGTATTTCCCCCCAGTCTCTTGTCGATCAGTGTCAATATAAGTGCTTGTACCTTGTGTTCCTGACTTTTTGACTAATTCAAGTTCCGCTTAGCGTGGTACATTTGGGTCCTACCTACAAATATCAAACAGCCAGTGTACAGCTTCAGATAACATGTCCATAGGCTAGCTGTACATTTATAAGTGGCACCCCATAAGGCATAAAGGATAGAAGGGGATGGGCTTTGATGACCATCAGTTTTGTTTTGTACAGTCTCTTTTGTTAGTTTTCAATATATTCCCCCAAGTCTGTGCTAATCCTCCATTATCTCTCTGTCTGTGGCTGACCGTATTCAAAGCAGCCTGAGTTGAGAGGTCATATGGTGCTAAGCACAGCTGAGCCCAGCTAAAGCATGTTAACAAAGAGGCATGAAGGTTTACCATAGTATCGTTTGATAATGGCAGCATTATAGACAAATTTAGCTATGTCCTGTCAATCACGTCTTAAATGACAATTGGATTTAGGCTGTAATAAAGATTATTTCAGGAAAGGACTGCATTGAAGACTACAGATCTTTTTAATAGTCTCAGAAAAAAAGCATCAAACAATCAATAACAACAGACTTGTTTCTTTGAGCACGGCCCGTATTGCTTTTGAATAAAATCCATTTTGGGAAACTGCTCAGAAACAGAGCGAGTTGATGTTCCTTCCAAAACAATTTCAAGGCTCATATGAATTGGATGTCACTATGCTAGCTGCCCAAGCACTGTAGCAAAGGAATGATCGACAGACAACACAGGTAAAGGCTTGAGGGCAACATTGTAATACTAATTCAACAGATCCTAATACATCCTCCCATCAATATATGATATTTAACATTTAGAATAACTTACAGGTGTGTAGACGATTCTATACATTCTATTTTATATACAGGCGTGTAGACAGGTGTTAAAATAGTACAAGTGTTATAAATTAAACCCTTGACTTCCTTTCCATAATACAAACATGCTAATGAAATCTTTGTATTGGATGCTGTATTTATTGAACCAAATTGAATTTGTTGTTAATAATGCTGCTCGAAGCTAGCTAAACTTGCAGATAGTCGGTCACAAACACCCAACATGCCAGCTGGACAGTTTAACCATTTAACAATGCTAGTTAGAGAAAAAACAGTGTGACCCAAATCAAACCTTTTGGGAGATATTCAGGTAAGTTACACAGCATCTCCATACAGTACAGTGTACAACCAAGGTTACTGGTACCATAATCTGTACAGTGTCTGGGTTAACGGGCCATGTAACTGACTAGCTAGCGCAGGGCCAAAACAGACAGGGCCTATATGCAAGGCTTGCAGAGATGACTTCACTGCACCAGACAAGGTCAAGGCACAGATAATGTGGATTTGTCACACTGATTAGTGGACAGAGCTCAAAGCTACAGCTAGCCACCAGCCTCTCACTCTATATATACACACTATGCAAGTAGAGAGAGAGCCAGAAAACACAGGTTAATGCTGGTCAGACAGGTGTGGCTGTCAAAGGCTAAGGTTAAATGCTCGAGATACAGTGCTAGCCAGACTAACACACAGGACAGACTGGCCGACAGCATGGGAATAAGGTGTGACAATCAGGCCGATGGGAAGATAGCATACAGCAGAGCACATAGGCACTGGATGAGACGTTTTTGACTTTTTAGGTTGGCTTGTTATTATTATTATATTATTATTGACATCGGTGCTTTTTGTCTTGGAGCATTGATGTTGTGAAGAGATGTGCAACAAAAGAGTTATTTGCCATAACATCGGAGCTCGCTTCATTCAAGGCTTTGTTTGGAAATGTCATGAGGAATGGCTTTCAGAGGTTCTTAACAGTATACCAGATGTCTTGAGTTCCTCAACCCTCCCCACTCTAAACCAGTGATATCTGGTAGAGGGTGATGCTATAGGCATCTTGCATCTAACCGTGAGCTCTGCTCTTCAAAATGTGACTCACCTGGTATTTTTGACATTCTGCACTGGCCTTGTTAGATGTAAAGTAGGCCCACCTTACCCCCTCAAACTCCTACAGTAGTACAATGGATTTGGGGTCCACTGAGCATGAAGATGTACAGTACGTCTCAAATATCCATCTATAGCAGTTTGGGTAGAAGCAGGAGATTTGTATATTTCCATCAGTACAGCCATTGATATAGCGGTGCATAACAGAGCACATCTCACTTGGGTAATGGAAGGTCAAAAGGTATTTTTGACTAGTGTCCACTAGTGACCACTTTGTTTGTGTTCCTATTTACAGAGCTGCGTAGAAACACTGAATTATTATTTCAGCTCGCACACAGAACACTGAGGAGATGTTTGATGAAGCCATGTATGTGGTATGGCTTACACACAAAAATGTATTAATAAAACCTTGGTGTGTACATGATTGATCTCTATGCAAAGCCTGCCTATTTAGTCCACATAAGTGTTGCCTGTCTTCACTATGATCCGCAGTTTGTGTTTTAATTTTCGGACTATATCCTCATTTGTGCAATAGCATTATATACTGTGAAATTGCATGTGAATAGGTGAGAATACTTATTGTACAAATGCAGTGAGATTACATTTAAGAACAAATTCAACATTTGCATAGTATTACTGTATGTATGGCTTATAAGGTCGTAAATGTGTGAAACATAACACATTAGATAGGATAGGGAGAGAACAGAGTTGGTGAAGTTATGTGTGATATGATAGTGATCACATTGTCCCTTGAGGATGTGATCACAGTAGCTTCTGTAGCCGAAGTGTGGCTGGTAGCGAAGCCATTCAGCAATCAACACCTTGCTGGGGGAGGAGTGCAGCACTCTAGAGAGAGACCAAAGCTACAGTGACCTTTTGCTGAGTGAGCCACACATTATGCTTGATGAAAACCCATTGCTTGGGTGGCATAGGGGTCTGCGCAACGTTATGAGAAGCTTAGCATTCTGCTGCCTTAGTGCTGTGGGACTGGTAGACATGCATTCATGCATTCATGCATTCATGCACTCCGTTACGTTGCGCCGGATATTCATTGCAATGTAGATTGTCACAACAGAGTGGAATCGGACTCGGTCTCTGTTAAGAAACGCATTCCATCATACTTTGACCTTTTTCAAACTTTGCGGTGGCTTCGTTGCAGCTTTCAAATAAACATTTAGCAAATCACAACAAAAACATTCACATAAGGGAAAGTATACTGTATATCACCCATTCCTAAAAAAAAATGTTTTATCTCAGTAAAACATGATGTGAATACCAGACCATTTCACACTATTGTAGGTCTACTGTTTAATAGGACTACTAAATGGGAGATACTGTGGGAGGTTCTGCAGGAGTATGGGGTGAGGGGGTCCCTTTTAAGGGCAATCCAATCCCTGTACGCCCAAAGCGTGAGCTGTGTACG